>QZLH01000106.1:22457-63712 GCA_003833135.1 Oehlia diaphana | reverse complement strand
TGCACTATAAAAAATATATAAAAAAAATCATTAAAATTCTTTATAGCATCTATATAGCTGATGTGTAGTAATGAGAAAGAAACTGAATAGTCAAAACGAAAAATTGCCGCTAGTACTTGATTATATAGTCATGTGACGGTAACATACAAGTGGCGTTAAAGTCGCCAAATCGGAAGTTTCAGCAAAGTATAGCTCCGCATCTTAGTCTCTTTAATAACATAAAATGCTTGTTTGCGTGGAATACTTATATAATATGTTTATTCTTATTTTAAAAAAAAACTGTATGATCGAATTAATTATTCAATTAACGAATGACTTACAAAAACTGTTGAAAATAATAAAATAATGAATAAATGTGAAGTTAATAATAAAATTCATATGAAAAGGAAATTAAAAATTTCACAATCATAAGACAAAAAAAAAATCAAATCTTTTTTATTAAATCGTCAATATAAAATTTTTTTGAATTATCATAATATTCATAATATTTTATAATACTCCTGAAAGTGTTGTCATATTATTAAAGTGATGCAATTTTAAGATCATTATTACAAAGCCATAATACCCCTTCTGATCAAAATTAATAAGCATCTGAATATAGAAACGAATAATACATATCATAAAATCGTTACATAAATTTTCAATCTATTGCATCCATTTTTATTAAAAACGATTATATAAAATTTACAAGTTATAACATTCTTTTTCTTATTTCTAGTTAGTTATTGGACATCTTTGCGAGATTTTTTTTATTTGCTTGATCAAAATGAACTGAGAAGTGTTTAATATAGTAAATTCCTTACGTAACCAATCGAAATTAATTTCGCAATGATAGATACTACTGGTGTTGTGAATTCAAAGAAATACTTCATTGCTGGAGATTGATGAGCATGTGTTAATAAAATTTAATGAACATAACCATGCACCAGAAGCAAACCGTGAAATGTATCTCAACCCCTATAGTAGTTATAGTTTAATTGAATAGTTACAATTTCTTGATTTTTATTTATTATAATACATCTTAATACATTCACGTTTAGTTTTTACTAATATTTATAGTTACATTACAATTAGTGATATGAACTTTCATTTCTTCCAAATCAAGAGCCACGAAGAAAAAAAAGTTTCAAATACACAAAAGTCTAAAATAGTTTATTTTATATGGTGAACACTGATCAACTAGATGCCCGTGTCCAGGATGATAAAAAGTAATTTACTATACTCTTTCATATTTTTAATCATAATTAACGAAATATACGAGATATAATCATCCGGATCATGTGCACAAGTCATGTTAGATCTAGGGAATTGAGTCGATTTGTTTCCTGCATATATGGATTATTAACAATTACACAGATAGTATATGGGAATAATAAAATTATACTCCGCCATGATTATTTTGCGTTAATAATCAGCCTCATGCAACTTACTGTACATATCACAATCGGCATTTTTACTATCAACATTTCCGAAGTTGGATCTTAATCATATAAGGGAAATCATTATTGGGCTTTCATTTACGTCATTCATCATTTAAGAGCGTAAAATATACATGGAAAATTTTATCCATCTTCAGAGTTGATTTCATAACATTAAAACTCGTAAAAATTTCGATCATACCCTAAAAAAAGAAGGTTCGTCGGTGTTTGATAATCAATGTAAAATGTTTGGTAGCTTTATATTTTTAATTTCGTCTGGCATTATGGTTTCGTGAATTTGGTTGGTTTTATATTTTCCTGAATTTAGCTAGTTTTGGCAAAGAATTGGTAAGGATAAATAAGGTGTTTTCTGAACAAATTTCATATCTTCAGTTTTTTTATGGAGTACCAATTGGATAACTTTAAGAATTGTCAGCATACTAATTGGGATTTGGGAATTTGGGAATAATAGTGCCTTATCCGGTATCACGTGATTTTTTATAATTAAAAATGGTTATAATAAATCGTGTATCAGGCAAAAAAATCATGTATCAGGCAATATTCAAATCACGGGATACCGGATAAATCACTTATTCGGCACTTCGAGCCGAATAACTATTAATTATTTGTAACCATCATAATTGATAACCATTATAATTGATAATAATTACTTCGTCTTCTTGTGCTGCAGAAGCACCTATATTACTTATTGGTCCTAGCAACACTTTTAATCGATCATTAACCGAAAATCGAAAAATGGGTTTAAAAGCGGGTAGTTTTCACCGGCATTACGGCATTAAGAAATTACGGATGTGTCAAATAATGGGTGACGAATAGGATTTCACTATACGAAAAACATTGTTTCCAGAATATTTAATAAAAATGAAAAGTGGAGGCGACATAACGTGACAAATTATTTTTTTATAATGATCACGTGAACTACTTCGCTTTAAACTTTAAACGTTCCCGCAATATGTTATTCTCGATTAATTGATTATGTGATTGCAATTGTAATAATTGTATGTAAACGGACTTGTAAGTTGTAACTCACGAAAATTGACGGTTGATTCTACCTTAATCGATTAAGTTAATTGATAATTTTATATGCACATGTATTTATAGGCTATAATGAACTTATTGCAGTTGTGGTTCACTAATTCAGTTGTCGTTCTTTGATTTAAATTTGATACTGTAATTCTTTCAAGAATGATTAGCAATGACAAATCTTAAAAAGCGTTTTAGACTTTATATTATCCAATTAAGTTTGTTTTGAACGTTATTTATTTTTCTGTTTATTGGGTTTGTTAGCTTTGATAAATTATTTGATAGTTATAAATGTATTTACTAAATTTAAAATAAAATGTTTACTATAATAAATACTGTATCTTATAATAATATAATCTAAAAATTTATACTTTTAGAAATGACCAATTTTAACTAATTATAGTTTTACTTGAGGTTTTTCCAGAAATCAGATGGTGATTTATTATTACTATTACGGGAACTTGATGTATCATTGTTAATACTTTCAATAAGGTTCTCAATATCACTATCATAAGGTAATGAATTAATCCTTCTAGAACCTGAAATAGACTGCTGATTATTTACATTAGAATTATAAGAATTATTATTTTCATAATTTGAATTAGAATCATGTAACTGAAAATCTCTTTCGAAACTTGAAATACATTGCTGGATATCTAAATCAGAACTATATGAATAAAAATCTTTTGCGAAACTTGAAATGGGTTTCTGGACATTCGAATTAGAATTATAAGGTCGAAAATCTTTAGTAGTAGTCCTTACAGAACTAGGTTGCTGGATATCTACGTCATAGTTATATGAATAAGAATCTTTTGCAAAACTTGAAATAGGTTTCTGGACATTTGAATTAGAATCTTGTAACTGAAAATCTTTTGCGACTCTGTCTAAACTTGAATAATACTGTTGGGTACTTATTTTAGAATTACATGAATAAAAATCTTCTGCAAAGCTTGAACGTAAATTTGAATTAGAATCACAAGATCGAAAATCTTTAGTAGTTCTTTCATAACCAGGTTGCTGGATACTTGAATTAGAATCATGTAACCCGAATTCTTTTGCGACTCTGTCTAAACTTGAAATACACTGTTGGGTACTTATGTCAGAATTACACGAATCAAAATCTTTTGTAAAGCTTGAAAGTAAATTTGAATTAGAATCACAAGATCGAAAATCTTTAGTAGTTCTTTCATAACCAGGTTGCTTGAAACTTGAATTAGAATCGTGTAACTGAAAATCTTCCACGGTTCTCCCTAAACTTGAAATATCAATATCAGAATTACACGAATAAAAATCTTTTGCAAAACTTGAAATAGGTTTTTGTATATTTGATTTAGAATCATAAGATCGAAAATCCTTAGTAGTTTTTTCAAAACTAGATTTCTGGTTATTTGAATTTTGATAATGAAAATCTTTTTCAGAATTATACGAATATAAATCTTCTACTAAACTTGAATTAGAATTCTGGATTTCTCTATTAAAATCATATAGCTGAAAATCATTACTAGTCTCAAATTTTCTTTCCATAATGGATTCTAATCTAGCAACTATATCGTGGATAGTTGGGGGGTCGTCTTTCCAACAATCTAATTAAATTAGCAATAATTTCAAAATTATTATATAGTCAATCATAATCAAGCACTTTATACCTTATTTACCAGTATAAATCGTTACATAATCCTCAGGTGTGTTGGGGATAGGTCGTTCCGTTGATCTATAACTATTTTCACCCTTAAAAGGTGGCCGCCCACTTGATATCTCCCATAGAAGTAGGCCAATCTTATAAATATCGTCTTTAATTAAAGAGTATTCATCCGAATAAAATCTTTCTGGATTAACTCCAAAATCAGCCAATTTGATTGTATTTTGATGGACTAACACGTTATCAGAACGCTATTATATAATGATAAATAAAAATAATTTAGTTACTAATTATATAGAGTATATTATTTATTATAAAATTAATTACCAAATCACCATGAATAATATTCTCGTCATGTAAACATGATACAGCGAATGCTAATTGATATGCTATAACAGATTTATCATTCCAAGTGAGACTGCTAAAATTTTCTTTTAGATATCTTCGAAGAGTACCACTGTCAGCATATTCCATCACCAACATATACTTCCTTGAATTATCATTTCGATAATCTTATTAAAAAGAAATATAATCGTTCATTTCAATTTCATAAATGATAATAAAGCAAATAATAACAAAATTTTTTTACCTATTGTGACGCCATAAAACTTTATAATATTATCATAAAAATGTTTTTCACGTTGTAATTTAAGCTAAATGATAAAAAGAATTTTTTTCAATTAGAAGAATCTTTATTATAAAAAACGGAAATATGTTTATAACGTAATTACCCAATAAATAATTTTTTCAGCATTATGTTCATTAATAGTTTTTAAGGCTAATGGATTACGAGAACTTTTCCAGTTTGCACGATAGATTTTCCTGGAAGTTCTGGAGCCAATTTCTTTAACACTGGAAAAGCTATTATATTCATAATATTTAATAGTTTTATTTGATACGCCTTCTTTAATCCAATTAGTCCAATCAACCCGAGTAACAACGTTGAATTTTGTTTTATTAGACATAATTATGAACGAAAAAAAAATTCTTAATATGAAAAAAAAAAAATTAGAAAAAGATTGTTTATAAACGTTATTTACAATCGGGGAATTATTATTCCGATTATCTTGTAGCAGGACACAATTTCATTATATGTTATTGATATAACTTCCGAAGTTACACAATTTTGTCATTGGCATATTATTTAACTTTGTTTTAATAGTTTTTTTTTTCTTTTTTTTTTTTTTTTTTGTTTATTTGATTTATCGCCAAAACCGGAATCGGCTTAACGGACTAAAATCTCCAGCGGATCTAACCATAGATAGATCGATCCTCCTCTCTTTCGGGAATAAAAAAAGAAGAAATTATATACAAATGTTTAACTCCAAATTTTATATTACAAAGAAAAATGGAAGTTCTGACGGAAAATTAAATTAATCATTTGTGAAATGTGAATCATATCATCACATGACGTTTTTAAACGAATGTATCCACGTGATCGCGAAATTTACCAATCACATACGCTTCTCTCCCGAAAATAAGATTACAAACAGTTAATTAACCGATTTTATACAATAAAAAAAAAAATTAAACAATTTATCAAATATCTCTAACATTTGTAACTAAAATTATATATAATGTTTAATTACCTTTTTAAATTATAATAAAAAAGTATAGTTTGTAAAGCTGATGAAATAATAAAATATTGAATAATAAAAATTAAACAAGATTTCGACCCATCATGCTATATTTATTTGTAAGTTTAAAGGACCTGCAATTATCACTTTGTAATCTATAGAAATTATTTATAGCTTTTTGGTTTCCTTGTTTAGCAGATTCGTTATACCAATACATTGCTGCACAAGTATCTCTTTCTTCCTTTTCACTTAAAATGCCAAGAGTGTACTGAGCTAAGCTATTTCCCTTATTTCCTGCTTCCTCATAGTATTTATAAGCTTTTTTCTTATCAGCCAAAGTTGCAATTCCTAAATAATAAAAATCTCCAAGTACAAGAAGAGGGTTGGCTTCACTTTGATTATTTGATAGCCAGTCAAAAATTTCTTCTGAAGTTTTATGATGTTCTTTAATGTAATTAAGAATTCTCTGCTTTTTATTGCGATCGTATATGTCATCAGCAAGAGCAGCTATTCCATCGACTATATCTTTTTCAGATTTTTGCTTATAAAAGTTAGTCTGAGGTGCTTTACTCGGTGACTTTAAAGGTTCTACTTTGATTATATTATTCATATTATTATTAAAACCTCGAGATAAATTGTTATGTGATAAACTAATAATAGGAGGTGTCCAAGCAGACCTCGCATTTATATTATATTTCGTCATAATTGCTTCTAATCTAGCAACCACATTTTGGATAATTGGACGATCATTTGGTTCATGTTTCCAACAATCTATAAATTTTGACAATATCATCAATGTTATTGATAAATAATATTTTAAATAATAATTAAGCTTTTAAATTATATTTACCGGTATAAAGATTTTCGTAGTCCTTAGGTGTTTTAGGAATAGGTGTTTCTCTAAGACCTTGCGAAATCCTAATTGCTAATCCAGGCATATCTTTGAAAGGTGGCCGACAACTTGATATTTCCCATAGAAGTACACCAATACTATAAACATCGCTCTTTTTGCTCAGAGAATAATATGAAGAAGTTACGAACATTTTCGGATCAATATAAGGAATTAAACCACCTTGTTGTGATGCATTTGGGTCATTAATCATTTTTGATAATCCAAAATCAGCCAATTTGATTGTATTTTGATGGACTAACACGTTGCAGGAGTGCTATTAATTAATAATAAATAACCTGAACTAAATTATAAATACATAAAGCATGTAATTTAAATAAATGAATTACCAAATCACGATGAATTATATTCTCATCATGTAAGCATAATACACCACTAGCTAATTGATATGCCATTTTGAATTTATCATTCCAAGTGAGACTACTAATATTTTTTTCTAAATAATTTCGAAGTGTACCACTGTCGGCATATTCCATTACCAACATATAGCATTTCTTTGAACTAGAATTTTGATCATCTTTTTAAAAGAAAATAATTGTTTAATTTATAATTTTCATAAATTATATTAAAATTTCATATAAAATCATTTATTATACTTATTGTAACACCATGGAATTTTATAATATTATCGTGAAAATCTACTTCACGCTGGATTTTAAGCTAGATAATAATAAAAAAAATTTTTAAATTAAAAATGCATTTATTATAAAGTCGAAATATTTTTTATAACGTAGTTACCTCATCAACAATTTTTTCGGCTGTGGCATCATTGAGAGATTTTAGTGCTAAAATAGTACGAGGATTTTTCCAGCTTGCACGATAAACCTTTCCGAAGCCTCCGGAGCCAATCTCAATAAAGTTAGAAAAGTTTTTGTATTCATAACATTTAATATAATTTTTTGAGGTAGCATCATCAATCCAATTTACCCAGTCTTTAGACATTTTTATGTACAGAAGTGAAGTGTTTTAAAAATTTCTTTTAAAAAAGCAAGTTTATAAAACAATATTAATCGGAAAAATTATTCCCCAAAGTGAATGTTGATCATTGGGTCACAAAATCGTATATGGAATGTATGGTTTTATTAATTTTGTTTTTTCCATACACAAACAATATAATAAAATAAAGTAATATAATAAATAAAATCGATCGGATCTTATGATAAAGACAATTTGATAGCGACTTCATTATTAGGTTTCCATTTAGAGACATTTATAAGCGGAATATAAAATTTCATCCTATCCCGATATAACATTTTTTTGACGATCGAAATTGTTACAGTCGACCCCCTATATAGTCACCCCCTGTATAATCACATCAAATAAAATTCCCCTTTATAATTAGGGATGGAATCGGTTCAAAATGAGTCGACTTGAGCCGATCTTAAATTTAAAAGATTCTGGATTCTTGGGCTTAAAACTACTTTTAACCGTAAAAACCGTTCTGAAATCTGAACTTCGACCAACTATCATTTGAAGGCCAATCAAAATTTTTCTGATTGATCATCATCACATCTTCACACGTGTCTATTTAATAGAGCCGCCGAAGAACCGATTTTCCATCCTTATTTATAATACACCATATTTTGGCCCAATCTACTAGTGAACATATTAGAAAATCCCCTCTATAGTCACAACAATGACTTTTTATAATCACACCCTTTTTTTCGGTCCTGAGGAGTGTGCCTATAAAGGGGGATTGACTTTATTCATTTTTTTTTTTTTTTTTTTTTTTTTTTTTTTTTTGACGTAATAGAATTTGTTATTATAATTTGATATGTAATTTTTTTCATAAATCCATCTTTTGTGTTATCAAATTTAAATACGTATTATATAAAATTTAATAGAGATTTTAGAAAATTTTATTAATGTTGAACAACTTTTTTCTTAATTATTTTGGTTTTTTTTTCGCCGTAATATTTATAGCGATAATGCTCTAGGTGAACTATGGAGACGGCATTGAACCCGTACTTCAATAAAACTATCTGATCCTCTTAGACATGAACATCCGAAATTTGTTTCTTTTTGTAATAAAATATTATTAGGATGCCGATAAATAAAGAAATGTATTAAATCGTATTAAATATAAAAGAATTATAAGACGAGGAAACGGTAACCGTTGTAAGTCCGGAGCGAGGTATCATAATAATAAATAAATTATATCAAGAATGGTAGCGATTTTCTACTAATTAGCAGCATAACGTCTTGGAATTCCGGTAATTTTCTGCTGATTAGCAGATAACGCCTAGGAATTCCTGGACAGAGAAACTCACGTGATCGCAATTTTCTACTGATTAGCAGCATAACGACTTGGAATTCCGGGACACGTGATCGATCATTTTTCATAATGCGTAGACATATAAAGTCCTTCGCATTCGCTCCGGACAATAATATAAACACATTATGTTTACAAGATCTCCGCGTATGATTTCAAATGCACTCGAAATTTCTTTAGCTAACTTTATTGGCTTTACCACTCAAAAGTTATAAAGTTATCTCGTAAATATTTTCTAATATTCCACTTTCTACTTATTCAAGTATAAGTGAATCATTTATTTCATCTAAAGTATAAATAAGCATTATAAATAATTAAATTATTTACCTTTTAATTCCATAACTCCATAAATTGAGTTATATTTGGATGAAGATTGATCATTCCTGTTAAATGAATATAGGAAAAATATCAACGAATTTAATAATTTAATTAAAATATATATATATCAAATTTATTAATACTATACCTCATTAATAATAGTTTCTTTATTAGAATTTTCGACAAATTTATTAATTGCGAAATTGATGTATTTTGCCAACGTACATTATAAACCAAGGCGGATGCTCTAGAAGAATTCTTAAGAATCTTAAAAACCTTGAGGATAGTGTTCCGAAAGGGTCGAGTCGGGTCGGGTTTGAGGATGTATTCGAACTCGACCCAAGTATAAAAACCAACCCGTACAAATACCCGGGTTAATATTTACATGACCCGACCTCTGACCCGACCCGATATAGTTTAACTCCCGGATAACCCGGGTCCAAATAAAATTTTCAAAATATATAATTTTTTTAATTCCTCCTTACGCCCAGCCTGATTTCAAATACATACACGCGTGATTTGTATTTGGTTTTAGATTTCTTCTTTTGGCCGGTTCCCCCAGAAAAAATCTTCAACTGTAACACTTTCAATTACAGGTAAAAAAAAAATTTAACCAATTTTGATATTATTCAATGATTACAGGATAATCTCTTACCATTGCTACTAGGTGTGAAACTGTGAATACTCTACTATATTTAACTACGGTGTATATTTTCATAATGAATTAATAAAATCTAATAAAATATACTAGTTATTATTAAACATATACCTTCCATCATAGTAGAACATCTTGATTTCGATCTGCCCAAGGTTTTCTAGACTTCTTAAATAAGTTCGCTTTCCAAGAGTTAATATCTCAGCCTCACTCATTTTATACACGAACAAAGTTAGAAATTAAAAATCGTGTAATGTAAACGATTGTAAATATTTTAAATATAAATATTTGATTAAACCCGGGTCAACCCAGGTCAACCCAGGTCAAGCAAAGGTGTGACCCTGACTCGACGGGTCGGGTTGAATATAAGACTCGTGTCAAATAATGATAAACCCGATTCGGATTTTAAACACGGGTCGGGTCAAATGACCCGGGTTTGACCCGACCCTTTCGGAACACTACTTGAGGATCCATGATTCTGTGCTATCTCATCATTTAAAAATATCTGAGGCATATCATATTTGGCGATTTGCATTGCTTTGACTGTGATGTGTCAACGCATCCCTACACACAAAAAATATAAATAAAAATACAAATATGATTCCGGTTAACCTCAACTCGTCCATACGAGCATCTGTCAGCCATTATCTTTTCATCTTCAGCGGACCGATTTTCCTTCCCTTTCTCCTTCAATTTATTAAATTTCTTTCCAAAAAATAGTACCAGTCCGTCTTCATAACTTGACTCATCTCAATAATAACAACAGACGAGTTATCCTTCAACGACCAGACATCCTATACAACTAAAATAGCAAATGGATAGCCATTCGCACTCATCCCATAAACATATCCGGTATGACGACGACAAGAAAATTCAGATTGCAGTGTTTTTTCAATTTTATTATAAAAAATATAAATTCAGAAAAGAGTTTATTTTATGTTTATAAACTTAACCACCTATTTTATGCTTATTTACGTTATTCAAAGTAAACAAACAATAGAAACAAACAAATGAAACAATAATTGTGGTTGGTTAAAACATCATAAAGTTTATTATCCCATATATTATCTTATCCCACACCACTTCATTACAAACATATAAACAAGCCTTATCGTCGATACCCCTCTATACTTCAGCGTAACCAATCCTAAATACTTCCAATCCACCACATATTTGGCAACATCGTTCCACTTATCCCAATTAAGTCCTTGTTGGAAATATACATGCAGTTTTTCCCGCTCTACTGGTCCCATACAATAACTACGCAATTTTACAAAATTAGTATTAATATAGGCTTAACGACGATGTTAACCATAACTCTAACATTAAGCACTTAAGGAAACACAAACTTTCAGACACAAATGGGTTAACTGAGCCTCAAAAGTGTCTTATCTCTAGCAATATTTATAAGTCTTCCATAGCTTCTAATGAAAGTAGAAGGGTGCTCCCTCTCCATTGACTCAAGGAACTAGCTCTTGGGCTTAGTGGGAGTGGCCAAGGATCTCTCCTTCAATCTTCGATATAGCTTCATTAGGGTAGTCTAGTTAGCACATACCATTCGGCACAAGTTAAGTAAGATAAAAGACTATCAAAGAAACACTTACCCTTTCTACAATATTTGATACATTTAACAAAAAGAAATAATAACGCGGCCCATTTCGAGCTCTCACGTAATGGTCGTGATTTTTTTAGATGATTCAAAATAAAGGTAAAACCACTAACACTGAACATACCAAATGTGAATACAAAATTCTACAGCAATAGTCCGACTATGAACAAAAAAAAGCAAAAATAAACTCAACCAAACGTGGCCCATTTCGAGCTCTCACGTAATGGTCATGATTCTTTAGATTATTCAAAATAAAGGTAAAAAACACTAACACTGAACAATACCAAATGTAAATAAAAAATTCTACAGCAATAGTCCGACTATGAACAAAAAAAAAAGCAAAAATAAACTCAATCAAACGTGGCCATTTTCGAGCTCTCACGTAATGGTCATGATTCTTTAGATTATTCAAAATAAAGGTAAAAAACACTAACACTGAACATACCAAATGTGAATAAAAAATTCTACAGCAATAGTCTGACTATGAACAAAAAAAGCAAAAAATAAAATCGACCAATCGCGGCCCATATTGAGCGCTCACGTAACAGAATACATCGATAGTCCGAGTTAAAAAAAATTTAAAAAATGTGTGTCAATTTCACAATACACCAAAGTATTACCAGTGTTCAAAAATGGCCTAATCATTTATTTTTTGAAATAGTTATAGTCATGTGATTTATATATTATTTTTATAGTAAAACAAACAATATTAGGTTCACGTTCTGCATAGTAGATGGCCGTACAAATACGTTAAACTATAATACTCCTATAAATTTATCGGTAATTTTTTTAAGGAAGTAAAAATGAATTTATAAAACCATTCTAAAGCATTAAAATATAAAAAAGAATCTTCAAGAAAGATTTTGAAATTAAATAATTTTAAGGATGTGAAGGAAACTTTAATATAATGGAATAAAATTATTGAAAAAGCGAAGCTACTGCAGGCTGTACCTCAGATCACAATTTTAAGTATTTACACAAATGGTAATTTAAAGTCCTGTAAACTGAAACCTTTTCGTTCATCTTCATTCCCTAGATTCATTTTACCCATAACACTATGTAAATTTGCGGGATTAAAGGTTTTGTTCTTAGATGATTTTAATCTATAGTAATTATTTATAGCATCTTGGTTTCCTTGTTTAGCAGATTTGTCAAACCAATACATTGCTTGAAATGTATCTTTTTCATCATTTTCAGATAAAATTCCAAGAGTATACTGAGCTATACTACTTTCTTCATTAGCTGCTTGTACATAGTAATCAAAAGCTTTTCGCTTATCAACCATAGTTGCAATTCCTAGATAATGAAAATCTCCAAGTACAATAAAAGAGTTGGGACTATTTTGATTATTTAATAGCCAGTCAAAAATTTCTTTTGATGTCGTATGATGATCTTTAATGTAATCAAGAATTCTCTGTTTTTTATTTTCGTCATATATATTATCAGCAAGAGCAGCTATTCCATCAACTATATCTTTCTTAGATTTTTGCTTATAAGAGCTAGTCTGAGGTGCTTTACTCGGTGACTTCAAAGGTTCTACTTTGGTTGTATTATACATATTATTATTAAAACCTTGAGATAAATTATTACGCGATAAATTATTATTAGAAGGTAACCAATAATGCTTTGTAGTTATATTATATTTATCCATAATTGCTTCTAATCTAGAAACTACTTTTTGGATAGTTGGACGATCATCTGGTTCATGTTTCCAACAATCTATAAATTAACAATATCGATGTTGTTAATAATATTTTAAATTACAATTAAAACTTTTAAATTATATTTACCGGTATAGAGTTTTTCATAATCCTTAGGCGTATCAGGATTAGGTATTTCTCTAAGACCTTTCAAAATCTGATTCTGTAATCTATATCGATTAGATTCGTCTTTGAAAGGTGGCCGACAACTTGATATTTCCCATAGAAGTACACCAATACTATAAACATCACTCTTTTTGTTCAGAGAGTAGTAAGAATCAGTGGCGGCGAACCTTTTTGGGTCAATATAAGGAGTCACACCATATTGTTTTGATGGTTTAGAATCATCGACCTTTTTTGATAATCCAAAATCAGCTAATTTGATATTATTTTGATGGATTAACACGTTGCTGGAATGCTATTATATAATAAAAATAAAATAAGATTACAAATGCATAATAAGTATAATACATGTGATATAACACAAATAAATTACCAAATCACGATGAATGATATCCTCCTCATGTAAACATAACACTGCGCTAGCTAATTGATTTGCCATTTTGAATTTATCATTCCAAGTGAGATTGGCAATATTTTTTTCCAAATAATTTTGAAGAGTACCACTGTCGGCATATTCCATCACCAACATATAGTATTTCTTTGAACTAGAATTTTGATTAACTTATTAGAAGAAAATAATGATTTAGATTTTTTATAAATTGTATTAAAATTTCATATAAAATAAATAATATAAAAAAATATTTATTATACCTTCTGTAATACCATAAAATTTTATAATATTATCATGAAAATGTACCTCGCGCTGGATTTTAAGCTAAATAATAAAAAAGAACTTTTAATTAAAAATGTATTTATCTAAAGACGAAATATATTTTATAATGTAATCTACCTCATCAACAATGTTTTTGTTTGTGGGGTCTTTGAGAGATTTTAGTGCTAAAACATTATAACGATTTTTCCAGTTTGCACGGCAAACCTTTCCGTAGCCTCCGGAGCCAATTACTTCAATGTTAAAAAAGTCTTTATAGTTATAATGTTTAATATGATTATTTGAAATAGCTTCTTCAATCCAATTTTTAGACATTTTTTATATATGGAAGTGTTTTTACTACGACAAAAAATGTCTTAAAATCAAGTTTATAAATAGTTAACAATCGGAGAAATTATTATTTAACAATTCCAAAAGCAACTGTCGATGATCTGGAACGTATGGTTTTCATTATTTCCATATACAGAATACAATCAAATAAGGGAATAAATGACACCAATAATCGGACAATCGTAGCGCCTTTAGATTATTAGGTTTCCATTTTCATTAAAGTGCCATTAATAAGCGGAAAAGAAATGTAATTAAATTAGTTTAATTTTATCTTAGCCAATATGATAATTATACTCATCTCCAAAGTTGATTGTCATAACACATTTTTTTTTTCGACAATCGAATAAGTCAAAATCATGTGATTGTTGATCAATGAAATTTTTTATGGATGTTGTAGAGGTCAAGCCCGTGATAAACACGTTTGCCACCTCCTTTATTTATCCTTTTTAAAAATACAAAATTTTCATAATAATGCTTGGTTAAATTATTCTAATATTTTCCCTTGAACGAACGCTGGCTCTATTTATAGGATCAGTTTTCATCAAAATAAATTCTGTGTTTTTGGTCTGCCCTTTTTGAATATCAATTTCAATCTTTTATACTAATAAACCTTTTTACTCACATATCTATGCGTTCAAAAATATCCTTTCATATTTTCCTTAATACCAACTTTTAAAAATTCCCAATTTTTGATCTCCAAAGATATTACTATAATTAGTAACTCATGTTTTAAAATATCCTAAAAATAATAATATTCCCAAAATAATATACAAGAATAGTTTTACGTCAATTACGGACGTTGTACCCTTGCATCAAATGGTAGTTTAACGTTCCGGACCGCAGTAAATAAAAATACTTGTACACTTAAACTAAATATAATACTGCGCCACACAATTAACCATTACAATGTCTAATCTTTAAATTTAACCAATCCAAACATGTTTATTGAGTTTGATCGCTGATCGCTTATTTTAAATTGCAATAATTTTATTTTTATAATGCTCCTCTATCATGTCAGATGAATCACAAATTATAGTACAAAAAATAATATAATTATGACGTCTTTTTTAATAATGTTATGATATTGCATCGTATAATTTTAATTTTTCATTCATATTACAAATTCTAATTAAATTAAAAAAAATTCTTTTTTCAATATTAATAAATTTATTTTTTTTTTAATAACGAACAATTAAAAGTGTCACAATATCAAATAAATGCGACTTCATAAACGGTTAAACAAAGATCCCAGAAAGTCTCATATAGATAGGGTAATAATTTTACTATTAGCTCTAAGCATCTCTTTCAGGGCAGAATTATAATTATACCAGCCAGTATCTAAGGAAGGAAATAATTTCCTGACTAGAGTTATCAAAATTATCTATAAAATGAGAGACCTACATATTATTTTGGCGTTATGGGTATTTTTCAAAGAGTAGTAGATAATCAAGTAAATCACCTTACGTGTCTTATTTACCGTCACATCGTTCGCAGCAATCGAAAAAATAGTAGATCCGGCAAGTTTGGACTTAAGTCTGTAATTTTATTATCAAAACAATTATAATTATTTGGTTACAAATTTCAAAGTACATTTACTAAAATTTAAAATGTCTATTTAATACTCAAAATTTTGTTAAAAAAATATTTTACGTGTAGTAAATGTAGCTTTATCAGATCATAAGACTTCACGGTACATTGGTTATTATTCATTCAGTTGATGTCTTGTATGGTTGATTACTAACTTTTATAAACTATTATTAATACTACTAATAATCTGTTCGATTTCTTCATTATCAGAATTACTTGTAACACGTCGTTGGTTACTAGTACTAGAATTAAATGAATAAGCAAAGTTTGAAATAGGTTTCTGGCTACTTGTACTAGAATTACATGAATAAAAATCTTTTGCAAAGCTTGAAATAGGCCGCTGACTGCTTCTATTAGAATTACATGGATAAACATCTGTGAAACTTGGCTGGACATTTGTATTATTATTTTTCTTAATAATTGCTTCTAATCTAGTAACCACTTCATTGATCTTTGGACGATCGTCATCATTATGTTTCCAACAATCTATAAAATTATGATAACAATATTATCACATTGTATATTTATCGTAATCAAACTTATTAAATTATATTTACCAGTATAAATCTTAACGTAATCCTCAGGTGTATTAGGGATAGGTGTTTCTCTGAAACCATTAGAAATCTGCACAATTAATCTACCCCAGTATTTGTCTTTAAAAGGTGGATGACCACTTGATATCTCCCACAGAAGTACACCAATACTATATACATCGCTCTTCTTGCTTAAGGAGTACTTATTTAAACTGATTTTTTTCGAATCAACATACGGAACTGCGCCCAGTGTAGATTTTGATCTAACTAATTCATTAATCCTTTTTGATAATCCAAAGTCAGCCAATTTGACGGTATTTTGATGGACCAATACGTTATTGGAGTGCTATTATTTATTAATAAATTAAATAATTAATTTATAAATTATAGTCGCAAATAAATGTGATTAAATATGATGAATTACCAAATCACGATGAATAATCCCCTCATCATGTAAGCACAATACAGCGCAAGCTAATTGAAATGCCATTCTGAATTTATCTTTCCACGTGAGTTTACCAAAGTTTTCTTTTAGATATTTCCGAAGAGTACCACTGTCTGCATATTCCATTACCAACATATATTTCTTTAAACTATCATTTGGATTTTCTTAGAAGAAAATAAGATAATAATTGTACAATTTATATTTCGTAAAATATATTAGATAGAATTCATATAATAATGTTAGAACTATTATTTATACCTATCGTAATGCCATAAAATTTAATAATATTGTCATAACAATGCACTTCACGCTGGATTTTAAGCTAAATAGTTCAAAGAGACTAAACTTACAAATGTATCATTTTAAAGATAGAAGTAATTTATATAATAGTATAATATAATCACCTCATAAATAAGTTTTTCAACGGCTGTTACATTGTTGACGTCGTTGAGTTTAAGAGATTTTAATGCTAATGTATTACGAGAATTTTTCCAGTCTGCACTATAGATCTCTCCGAAGCCTCCGGAACCAATTACTTTGAGGTTAGAAAAGTTTTTATAATCATAATATTTAATGTGTTTATTTGAAATAGCTTCTTCGATCCAGTTAATCAACATATTATTTTCCTTGAGCCCACGAACAGGGGCTGAAATGTTGAATTTAATTTTATCAGACATAGTTATTAAGAGATAATTCTTACTAGTGAAAAGTTCTAAATAAAAGAATTTATTTATAAGCATTATTTACAATCGGAGAAATTATTATACCAATTATTCCGACATAATTATTTCACTTCATTATAAACAATTAAATTACGTTATAATAAAGACAACTGAAATTGCATCATTAAAAGGAAGAACGTTCTATATTTCAGAAAGTGTGTGATAATAGTATATTTGAGTAATTAATTTGTGCCAAATTGGGAATTCGTAATAGTGATAATGATTATTTACCATAAATCTTTTAACCATGAATTCGGAGTTTATGAAATGGATCTTTCCACCTTATTTTTGTTCCTTTTTTCTTGTTGAATTCCCTATCAATTTTTGTAAATGGTAATATTGCGTTATTATGACTCTGAAAAGTATTAAGCCATAAATACCATTTAGCCAAAATAATTATAGCGTATTTTCTTATTATCCATGAAATGATTTCGTATTGTTACACGAATTTTGACCAGAATTTCTTTGTGAATCATAGTCATTTTTTGCATACAATAATATATTTGAATCACTAGTCTAAAAATATTATATGAAAGAAAGTACTGATACTGCACTGTACATATTATATATATATAAATAAATCATTTTTCTATCTTATTATTAGTTTGTTTATATTACTAAAAAGAAATTAGAATTTTTTTATTATAAATTAGGGTGTCCAGGATAGAACGGTCACACCTTTTTCACACTTTTTGTTATTTTTTCACACTTTTGGTGTGGCCGCATTTTTTCACATTTTTCACACTATCCGCAGTAAATTGTTTGATTAATGATCACATGGTTGGTTTTCGTTTATCAAATTTTGGCTCGAATTAAGATAGTGAATTTGAAATTAAAATTATTATGTTAATTCCAGCCGAAATTACGCTAAATCAGGCCAGAATTAAAAATCGCACCAAACCACACTTTTTGTTTAAATCACACCACACTTTTCGGTCCATCATACCATGAAATCCTGGTCACCCTACAACGCACCCCCCCCTTTTGGTAATTTTCTCATAGTAAATATGTCGATCATTTCTTATCGCGTGACATCGTTAAATTTTCTGATTTTTGAATAATGTTGCATAAAATCTTTATGAACATATTATAAAGCTTTTATATTATGCGTATATTTGCTTGCCCTGAAACTATACTTAAAGACCAAATTATGATTTAGAATGGTGATTTTGACTTTTATATATGAGATATTAAAGGGTGCGTTGCAACGCACCTGCGTATAAAATTTGAACCCTTTTTAATATTATGCGTTTATTTTTATATAAAAAAAGTTTTTTATTTACTTTGTTTTACAATATAAATATATAAAGTAATATTTTGTTAAATTTCAAAGACTTAGAGTTTATTATTTTTTTTTTTTTACAAGAAAAAAGAGCGGTTAACGCACACAACTTCTATTGAGATGATGGAAAATTAGTAAACTATTTTTATCACGGTGCGGAATTACTACTGGTTTAAATGTATAGACTGCTTGAGAATGAATTGTATATGAGTGGAACGTAAAGAATTGCAAAGGTAAATTTGAAATTACAAGTTTTTAAATCTTTAATATTTGTGGATTTTGCGTTATATGTCATAATTAATAAATATCTCTGACACAAATTATCACGGTAAATTCAGTTTTAATAACCATGAAATGTAAAAACGAAATCTTAAATTTAGGAATTTTATTTTTATGTCATAATATACTTAAAGAATATTCTTATAATTATATATATTTTCCTATACATCAATTGCTCTTAAAAGTCTTAAAAAGTTTCAAATCTAGTAATGTTAGTAAAGTAAATTTAAAATTTAAATACTACATGATTTGTCATATTAGGCGAAATTTCAAATAATTGTTTCATACTAAGTGAATGAATATATGGGAGGAGAAAATAAAGGTAAAGATGTTGTGGGAGGTATTAAATATTAAAAATTCTTAATTTGTAACGTAAAATCTATTTAGTAAGTTTGATATAATGACTACTAAGTAAACGGTCTGGAACCAAAATTGAAGATCAAATGGACAATAAAAGAGTAATAACGCACGCACTTTTCTCAAAATATGCTAATCTAAATTATAATTTCATCGGTTCCTCGTGAAACGCGTAAATAAAGCTTTACAAGCAAGCTTTCTTCAAGACTTAATTTTTGTTGTGGAGATAATGGCATTTCATTATTTTGTGCGTTTATATCAAACTCTTCATGATTCAATAAATCTTCAATTATTGAATGAGTTAACAACTTACATCTGACATAATAATTCGCTGTATGATATGAATAAATAAATTCGTGGTCGTAGTTAAGTTTATAATCAGGATCATTGTCACCAAAAAAATCAGAATTTTCTTGAATAATTTTATAAGTTATTAAGAAATGATTTTTATCGTTTGGTGTAATATGAAAAAACCTTCCTTTAGTAAATAGCCGACGTTGCATAATTGCTGCGGCCGGTTTATTAACAGAAACAGACATAATGTTTTTTAGAAGCAGATGAAGATTTATTTTGTAATTAAATAAATAAAAAGATTATAATATGATTGAAGTCAAAATTCGGGGTTTATATAACTGTGAGAGTATTAATAAAGTACTACATTTAAATTCCAAATGGCTTAAGGCGCGGATGAAATAAAGTTGATATTAACATATGTAGTGTAGCGCCTAGTAGATCATGAAACACGTAGATCAGGGAGAAAAGATAGCCTTGATTGGTCATCACGCAGCACAGTCGCACAAAACGTGTGTATGATATGGTCTTATAAATTGATTTTATGTTATAGTAATCTTTACCAATTTTACAAATGTATGGAATTATTCCACTTTCTATCAGCTGGTCCTTGTCATTATTGATGCTCTCAAAAACTCCTTCAAAACCTTAATCATATTGAAGATTTGATTTTAAATAAAAGTTTGTGCCTTTTCCACCCTCATCCTAAACCTATTTTCGAAGATACCATAGAATATATTTAATTAATGCAAGCGAGAGCTCATGAAGGTTATCCATGGCTATGAAAATAGTCGTCAACTTAATGTCGTGGCTAGAGCGATATTGATACATTCTGATTTAGTAAATTTGTGGAAGAAAATTGGCTATTACGAAGTTTGTAGTGAAAACGAACTCGTGATGCAAGGCGCTCTTTTGATTTTATTTCCTCCTACTCCACCTAATAATTGGGTGATACCTGACGTTAATTCCATTGTAACCCGTTTAACAACTTTATGATCTAAATGAAATGAGAAATTTCAAAACTTTTTTTCTTCATTAAAGTTAATTAATAATAATTTTAAATAAATATATAATTCGTGAACCGCCAGTGAACCATAAAACTTGGCTATTAAATTCCGGTGAAAGTTATATATATACTTACTAATAGCGCGGAATCTACAGTTCCGGCAATTCAAGGTACAAATTACTAAAATATAATATGAAAACCAAATATTATAGGCATAAAAATATGCCATTTGGCTATCTTAATAATAAAAGACCAGTAAAAATTTTAAGCACCAAAAGACACTTTCATAAGAGCTGAAAATTTGAATTTGAAAAAAAAAAAATTTAGTATTTTAAAATATTAAAGATAACTCATCATCTAGTGGTCGTAGGAAAATAAAATTGGTTCATCGGACTCGTCTCATCGAGACGCATCTAATGGTAATAATTTTATGTCTCTATGATCAATAGAAGGTGAGTTATCCCATATTTTTTTCTCCGGAATCGCAGATTCTAAATTATTGATAAAAATATATATGAACTTATCACCGCCTTTTAATAGTCAAATTTTATGGTTCACTGGCGGATCACGAAATAAGCATTTCGTTATAGGTGGAGATATAAACTATATTCAATAAATTTATTTATTTATTTATTTATTTTCATTTTATTTCTTAAAGAGTAGTAGAACTAAGACTATTACAAAACTATATTCAATAAATGAGTCATTTTTATTAGTTTTACTTCGAAGAAACTCAGTCACGTGATCATTATTCTGAAAAATTTTTTATAGGGAACGTGACATTTTATACTAAAATTAGGAGGGCTTACTATGAACCTTCCTGTCAAGCTTTAGCTATTCATGAAAGAGTTTCCTTCAAACCTTGCCATCATCCAAACAATTCCGGTCAAAGAAACTTGATTTCCAGGTGCAAATGAGAGATGGAACTCTTTTAACATTTGGAGGAAATGAAAGATTATCTAAAGCAACTATGTTATAGGTGAGATGATAAAATACATTGTAAGTTAAAGGTTTAATATTATATATTATTTTAAAAGATATCGTATTGACTTCTAGATTTTGGTCTCTCATAAAAATTCATTCTTAGAGATAATGCTCCTACCGGGTCAAGTTGGGTCGGGTTTTGAGAATATATTCGACCCGATCTGAAGTGAAAAAGGAGGGACTCGTATATGTTCAGGTCACACAATTTTATAAACCGAAATCGACTTGACCCAAGTATAGCTTAACCTGTATAACCCGGGTTCAAACTCGAATTTTTGGTTAATCAATAATAAGACAAATTGATTTACAAGATAATGACAATGATCATCATGTACTGTAAGTTGCACAACTTTTATCTATCGTTGCAATACGAATTTAAAGTTACACTATTATTCAATTACATTCAATATAAACTTCATTTAAACTTAAAAGAATTTACATTATATAATTAACTATTTAATTAAGATTGGAATTAAAATTCAAAATTTTATTAAATGCATCAATAGTAACTCAATAATACTTTGTTTCTGCCAGAACATGCATGCTCTAATTGTTTTGTTTTAACTTTTTTTTTTTTTTTTACAAGCGTAAACGCATTTCTTAATTCAATAAATGTGAAAGAGAACAAATTACAGCTTAAATACATAGAAATACATTGAAATTGAATGGCGACAAGCACTACCAATCTCTCTATACCGAGCGTTTCAGCATACCACGTGATCTCTTTACGAACACCTTTAATTATACAACTACAATGAAACTATTTCTTTACATGTCTACGTCTACCGCCTCTACATATACCAATACTACCTGGCTTTTTACCTTTTTCTTTTTGGTATATATTGTCCATTCCTCTTCATCACTATCTTCACTTTCTGCCTTGTTTCGTTTTAACTTAATAAAGGTGCAAAAAAAAAAGATTGGATAATCAAATTTATTTGGGTTGATCCGGGTTAAAACCCAGGTCAAGGAAATATATGACCCGACCCATCGGGTCGGGTCATGCGAGTCATGCGGGTCACGAATCACTCAAAATTACCCGATTTAAAAGTCGAGTCAGGTCAAAATAACCCGGGTTAACTTGGATTATTCGGAGCACTACTTAGAGAGAGATATTCCATGTGAGTTAGATCCTAGTAATGAAAAAATATTATAAAAAAATAGAGATGGTGATTGATTGCTTCCATTTGGTACTAAGTACCATCTATGTATTCAATATGCTTCAAAAACTTGCGTAAACACATGATAAAGAACAGAATTAAATATATGAATAGGTATTATACAATCATTTATAAGAAAATCATATTGAAATAAATATTATAAAAATTTACCGATAGTAACAATGTAACGTGCAATTACGAAATATTAGTCAGCGTTAGAGCCAAAAATAATTTTAGTAGGAATTGATGTTTTAACGCAAAATAAGTTAAAAATACGTGCATCTTTTGTTGAAACTGTTGTTGACAAGCCAGAAACTTGCTGCTGTGTATTTATTTTTTCATTTAAAGAAATTACTTAGATTAATGTAAATGTTTAAAATTCTAGGTTACTTCATGTTTAATTGTCACTCATTCAGAATTTATTATTTTCTGCAACCTGCATTCATGAGCTTAATTTTTTAATAATTGAATCAAATTTTGTCTAAAGTTCTAATTCACCCTACAAATAGATGTAGCCTGTTTTACCGACATAAAATTTACTGACTTCACTTTGCCGACTTGACATTTTATCTAACGAATCACCATTCTGCCTTGAGCATCAAAATGGAAAATATAATGGACTAAAAATTAAATTTTATGTAAATGATTTTCGTTTAGTATTTCAGTACTTTCCTTTTCTGACTAAAGAATTTTGAGGATCGCGATCGTCGGAAAAAAGTAATGTACTTTGCTCAACGTAGTATCGATATGATCATATATAATTTTAAAAAAATATTTATATTTTATATCTAATCAGTAATAATTATTTATCATATGAAACCAGATTGCTAATTTTTTTTTTTTTTTACAAAATTTGGCACTTTAGGAGCTATTTAAAAAATTGGATATCTGATATTGTTTATTTAATAATTTTAATTTTATTATTGCAATTTGAAAATAAATAATTCTATATATAATTTTGTTTTAAAAGCAGTAAATTTTACTTAAAAAAATAATTTGGAATTAAAACGGAGGCGTACCTAACTGATGAATTTATTTAAATGATTTTCAGTAGTCGAGTAATTTTCATGTCGGTAAATCGCGTTCCGTATTTATTTTCACTATACATGATCGTTATCTATTGATTTCATCGTTTTGAAAATTTTCCATCGTAATTTGTAACGTCTATATAAAATATGCAAAAAAATATAAAGTCTTGTACTGAATTTGATTGGGCAATATTTCGATCTGGGCTCTATATGATTCAGAAATATACATAAAAGAGAATAATCTATGACTAGGGAACCTCAAGGTTATAAATCTGGTAAATTATAAAGAAGAAGAAATATTCGAATCTAAACTTAGTATTGAAAAATCCGAAATTATTCCACGAATGATCCTCAAACACGTGATATATCCAATCAAATATATTACACGTGACTAATTAAACGTTATCTAGCTTTTTTTGACAGAGCATCCTATTTTAGAGTCAATTAAGTTCACTACCCGTTCATAATATGATATTTAATTAATGTAGCCTTTGAAGGTTGCATTTATGCTAAAAAAAAATTGAGAAGAAGAAAAGTATTTTGATCAAGTATTATTCGTCAACGAACACGTTGTCGCCTCAATTAAGTGCGATTGTTGAGGCATAAAATATAATACGTATAACAAATTTAGATGCATGAAATAAATATATATAAAATGAAATTGGTTATATATTTTTATTTTATTTTATTTTTAACCTATAACAGATAAGAACAACGCATATAGGATATGAAGTTCAGCCTTGTGCCCTTGTCGATCATTTTATTTTTTTTTTGCTTTGTTAAAATTTCCAATTATGTCAATGGTCGGGCTAATGATGCTCATAAATAAATATGGTTAGAATTTTGTTCATATAAATTCCTCAAAACCCTTTCATTATATATCCATATATAGAAATTGGTTAAAAGGGAATATTATGAATATGGTACGTTGTGATAGTCCAGTAAAAATTCCATATTTCTTTTTTTTTTTTTTTTATTGAACCGAGTGGCAAAGTGATTTCAGTTGCCATTATTTGTATTAATCCTTTATTAGATTTCCGAATACATCTTTATAGCCATAATGATGAAATATACAACTATTATGTACACAAAAATTTCATTTTAAAAAAAAAAACTTTTATAAATTCAATATATAACAAAGTACTGTACAATAAATAAATAAAATAAATAAAAAAAAAAAAAAAAAAACTCTCACCGTTAAAAAACAATATTTTGAACGTAACCATATTTTTTTTCAAAAAGTACGTTTATATTATTTAAATATAATTCTAGAAGCGAAAAAATTTATGATAAACAAAGGCGTTCGAATCCTTTCTTTTTTTGGATATAAATATTAAATGTTTATGGAGTTTACACCCAAAAATTCCGTTTCTTGTTGTACAAAATTAACGTATAAATAATCACTCGGAATAATATTTCCCTTATATTGTTATTCTTTCTTGTTCTCATTCAACTTTCTTTTATATATATATATACATATATATTTTTTTTTTCGAAAAAAAAAAAAAATAAATAAATAAAAAAATGCAATCGTTAAATAGCGAGTTAAGAATAGAAATATTTAAATTTACAAGTATCCCCTTTTCACTTTCTCTTATCAATCGTGAGTGGTGTACTACTTCTCAAGACCCTGACGCCAGAGCAGAATGGTTAATTTATAAATATGGCAAATCTCACGTTTTATTTCACGCAGTAAGACTCGGTAACGGTTTTATAACAGAAAAAGTTATTGAAGCTTTACTTAAGAGAAATGCAATAATTTCTAGATATTTTTTACAACGTTTATTAATGCATTTTGGTACTCATGATGAATTACTTAAGAGAGAACGTAATTTACATAATCAAGTTGATTTTAGTGCATTTCATGTATTTCAACCTCCTCCATGGGCAAGTAATCTTTCTTTAACAGTTTTTACAAGATTATTGACTGAAGGTTATAAAGTATTAGATGATAATGAACTTGCAACTAAAGGAAATGATATGGAATTATTTCATTTCTTATCTGCTGGACCTCTTGTTATTAATTACGCTCCTCAAAAACTTATTCAAAATCTTGATGAAATAAAAGATTTAATTTTAAATAAAAGATTTATACCTTTCCCTCCTCGTCCAAAACCTATTTATGAAGATTCAATAGATTATATACAATTAATGCAAGCAAATTCACATGAAGAATATCCTTCTAGAGACGGTTATGAGAATTATCAACAACTTAGTGATGTATCTAGAGCAATATTAATTCATCCTGATTTAGTTAATATGTGGAAAAAGATTGGATATTATGAAATTTGTAGTGATTTTAATGAATTAGTAATACAAGGAGCTATTTCTAACTTATTTCCTCGTGAACCACCAACAGATTGGGAACGTCCTGATATAGATACTATTATTAAACGTTTAGAACAACTTATTAATGTTGGATTTAAATTAACTGATATTATTATAGAAGAAATACTTTTTTCTTTTGAACATAGATTAAATGATGTTGGAGATCTTTTAATGAATTCATTTCAAAAAATTCGTGATGAATCAAAATCAATAATTGCTAGTTCTTGTCTTATTCAAACAATAAAACCTGAAAGATATCATAGAAAATTTGATTTATTGGAATTTTTAATTAAATATATTGATGATCAACCTGAAAAAGCTTGGGAAAAAGCATTAAAATATTATAATGTTGGATTTAAATATGATAATGATTCAATAAAATCAGTAGAAATGAGATCATTATCAGTTCATTCAAATATTTATTATTGGTTACTTCAAAATTATGATTCAAATTCTGAAATTATACATAAATGTTTTGAAGATATTATTGAATCAAGAATTTGGATAGATTTACAATTACAAGAATATTCTGGAATTGATGTTCCAGAACAACTTACTTCACAAGCTTTTAATTCTATTTGTTCTATTTATCTTGAATTTTGTAATGCAAAAATTCCATTTAAAGGAAATTATTTATCATATTTAAGATTAGCAAGTAATGAAGAAATAATTAAACCACTTTTTGAAATAAGTTTACCAATAATATTTGATTTAAAATTAAAGTATGATTTACCATTTGATATTAATTATGAATATGATAGACCAAATGTTAATAAATCTTCTAATCAAACTAATAAGAGAAAATTTAATGAGACAGAAATGAATAATGATCAACAAAATGGGAATGAAAAGAAAGAATGGTTCACGTTACTTGAGGAAATGTATTATGGTCCAATTCACGCAAATAATTCAGATATTACTAGAAATTTTAAAAAGAAATTTGAAGAATTTTGGGAAAGAATTACGCCATCACAAGTATCCGTTGTTGCTGAGCAATCTACGGATGTTACTCCAAAAAAATCTAAAACAAAATAGGTACATAAACAATATTTTTATCAAATCATAATCAATTTCCACAATTAACTATAACGATAATAATATTTTTTTATATTAAAAAAAAAAAAATATTGTTTAGAATGTACTCTCGCACTTCCTTGACGCTGTTTATGATGATCATCCCAAAATTTCTTTATACCATCCTCTAGTATGAATCATGCGACTTATTTACAGATTGTTTTAATTTATTTTTATAAGAGGTTTATAGGTATTGTATATCTTCATTCCTTTTTAAAGTCAATTTAATTATAATAGAGTGTTTTTCATTCGCTCTTTCGTTCTTAGCGAATCGAGTAAAATAATATGTAGCATTTTATAAATACTTAATAAAATTTGGAAGAAATTTTTTTTTTTTTACTGAACCGTTGTAATTAAAAAAATATATTTTATAGTAAATAAGGATATTCTTCATATGAGCGCACTTTTGGAATTAATGATGCACCTACCTATCTGGGATTCCAAAAATGCGCCCATATGTGAATGCATTTAACTGTAGAATTAGATTTCTATACTTTTATAAACGCTTTTTAGATGACGGATCTTTATTGACGTATGATCAATGTCTCAAGTGTGAAGTAGCAAATGAAATAATATATTGTTCGAAATTGTATAACAGTATCGGTTATCATATTTATCCCATATTATGCGTTCAATGTCATATAGCTCATCTGTATAAGCTTTATACTCCGAAGTAAAATTATTAGAATTCGAAAAATCAATATAAAATATGACCTTAACGTTAATGTTAATTACACATTAAGATTCGCTTTATTTTTTAGATTAAACATTATTGTTCTCGATCATAGGTATAAATGCTCATTTTATTACAACCTTCAATATTTGAAAAAAATTCTTTTATTAGAAAAATTTTCCTTTATTAGAATATTTTTTATACCTTATTCATTTTCATATTGTATTTAATTTTTATTTAATTTTATGCGGGTGATATCGTTTACTAAATTATAATAAAATTTGGTAGTAATATCACTCAAATGATTTCTCTTCGGGTGCAAACTAGTTATACTCTTAATGAATAAATGTATTACTACAGTAAATATTTTCAATTGTGAAGAAAAAACGAAGAATTGAGGTCCGTTCGCGAATATAAAAGTAGGCGTTATGAAGGTAGGGATGACAAAATAATAATAATAATAATATATTTATTATAGAAATTAATAATTATACTCTATAGAATATACAGTAATATTTGCAATTTAATTTTCATCATCTTCAAATTAATTTATATCTTCGTTAATCTTTGGTAAATAGATAAACAGATGAAGCTTTTTGTACGCAATATAAGTTTTGATCACATATGCACGTGATTTCATTAATTTTGGCCGGAGTTATAAATTAGACCAGAATTAAATTAAATAAGATCGTCTGACCAAAACTAATGTTACGCGGATCGACGAGGAATCGGAACCCTGGTAATGATTGACGCTCCAGATAGTAAGTTACTTTAATAGTAACTTACTCCTATAGTAACTTATCAATTTAAAGTAATTTATCGGCACGATAACTTACTCGAAGATATGATATAGTATAAAAGACAAGGTAAACGAAGTGATAGAGGGAGATTGAGAAAGGTTTATTTGAGTATTTTAGTTTAGTTTTCTATTTGGTAATATTGCAGATCGCCGGTGGAGGCAGCAATATTTTATTTTATTTTATATTTTATGATTTATGAAGTTTATTATTTATTACTTAATTATTTTTGTATGGTTTCATTTATTGTTTATTCCCAATAAATATACATTTTAAATTTATTATTTTGTGAATTGACTTAATGCGTACTTCTGTTACTATCACGTGACTTCTACGAAAAACGATAGCAACACTAAATTTCTTGGTTATTTTTTTTTTTTTTTTTTTTTTTTTTTTCGTTAAAGAAAAAAAAAAAGGGGCAGAATTTTTTTTTTTTTTTTTTTTTTTTTTTTTTTTTTTTTTTGCGCTAACGAAAATAACAAAGGGACAGAATGTTCTATTTAATTAAAGAAGAATTTGGTGCGTCATAATAATAATCATTTGATTTATTTTGTGGCCATACAATGGCGTAATTTCGTTTTTGTGTGATCATGTTGATCTGTGTTTTAAAAATATATTAAAAAATCTGTTTAACAAACAAGTTACTCAGTTTTTATTTGTCGATCAACCTGAATTTAGTCTCACGATTGTGTTCCCAATGGAAAAACTAAATAATAAGAAAAGGAAATATTTCTAAAAACAACTTTATGTTTCTATATTCTTATTATTATTTTAGAATTTTTTTTTAATCTGATGATTTTTAATTCTAAATGACAATCCCTTCTTGTTAAACTACAAATGTAAGACAAAGTTCTAATTTTAGCCATATTTCTCAGCCCAGGGCGTAAACTTGCTTCTATAAAATTACCCACTTTAACCTTAATTTAAAAAATTGATATTTTTTTTTTTATAAAAAGAAAAAAATGCCAGAAGAAACAGAAGAGCCTTACATTCCTCCTCCTATTCTTAAACGGGAAGGTTTTGGAAAAGAAGGACGACCTATTAAAGTGAAGGTCAATAGTTTCGAAGTGACAACTATCTCCAAATACGATAAATTTCTTAAATATAACATTGAGATCGATCCTGTTGATAAGAATATTGAAGCTGTCGTCAATCCCATTTATAAGAGTACTGAAGCTGCTGTCAATCCCACTGATAAGAATATTGAGAGTGCCATCAAGCGTGAAAGATCAGACTATGGAAAGAATATTCGGCGCAGAGTTCTTAAAGAAATTGGTCTCAAAAATGAGGATTGGTTTCAGGGCGTAGTTATCGCATATGATGGTGGTTCCGCTCTCTATACAACGGATTATCTGGGATTTGAGGATTTGAACGACCCAAATCCTACCGTTAAGGAAGTAGAAATTAATATTAAAGATATACAAAACCTTGATGGAGATTCTACTCGATACAAGGTAAAAATTAACCGCATAGACACCGAGATCAAGTTAACTCAACTGGAGAAGTACATTAAAGGAGAAGAGTTTGAGTGGGAATTCTTCAGCGACGAAGCTTTTAACGTTCTCAACGCCCTAATCCATAAAGTAGGGACAGAAAATGAACGTTACATTCAATCCGGCAAAAGTTCAATCTATGACAAAGGAAATAAAAAAATAATTAATGGTGGTGTCGAATTGTGGGCTGGATGGTTTTCAACTGTAAGACCAGGTCAAGGAAGCTTATTTATTAATGTAAACCCTACATTCACCACTTTTTATCAACCATTAAATCTAGATGATTTTCTTCTCCAATATCTTTATCCAAAGTTTCGAACACTTCCTAGTTATTTCAATTTCCCGGTACTGAAGAAGATTAACGATGTACTCAGAGGCTTGCTTGTTCGCCCTCAACATGTGCTAACTGCAAATAAGGAACCTATTCAAACTGAAAGACGTATTAAAAAGCTTCTAAATGCTAAACAAGTAGCTTCTTTCAAATATAAACCAAAGACAGATTCGAGTGAAACATTTCCACTTGAGGGATACTTCAAGAACAAGATTGAAGAATACTTAAAGAACAAGGGTCAATCCCGGAAGCCAACAAAGCTCTTTGTTGAAATAATGAGTGACGATGACACATCAATTGCATGGCCGATCGAATTTTGTAAAATTATTGAAGGACAACGTTATAGCAACAAAAAGTTGACTGGAAGACAACGAGGAGAGATTATTTTGGCTGCTAAGATGAGACCCAGCGTGAATGAAAGCGAAACGATCAAGGGTGCAACCGAAATACTGCAGCTACAAAATGATCCTACAAAGATTGGTATGGAAGTTGAACCCAACCTGACCAAAGTGGATGCACGTATAATTGGGTCTACAGACATTAAATATTCAGGATACAACATGAAACCCGTAAATGGGCAATGGAATCTTAGAAACGTCAAATTTGTTGAGAGTGGTGAACGTCTCGAATTCTGGCATGTAGTTATTTTTGAACAAAATAATTGGATGCCTAAACCGGAAGCTATTAATTTTATCGAAAATCTCGCAAGGCAATGCGAATTACAAGGGATGAAAATAGCAAGAGTAACAAAAAATATGCCGGCTATTTATTATCAACAATATAGGGGACCTGATAGTGTAAAGCAAGCTTATAAAGATGCAGAAAAAAGACTGAACAAACCGCCGCAAATGATACTCTTCATTATTCCCGGAGAAAAGTCGCCAATAAATACTGAAGTTTACGAAACGATCAAGCGCGTTATGGACACCGATATAGGATGTCTTTCGCAATGTATAAGCGTAGATTCTAAGAGAAACTTCCGCAACCCGCAATATTGTGCCAATCTTGCTTTGAAAATAAACCTTAAACTAGGCGGTGTAAACTCTAACCTACCCGAAGAAAAGCTCAGTCTTCCTGGAGGTAAAGTGCTCTTTCTTGGTGCTGATGTGACCCACCCCAAAGACAAATATGGTAGTTCCATCTGTGCTGTTGTTGGTTCACTTGACGATCAAGCCGCACGTTATGTTACAAAATATCAGGATCAAGAACGCTCCGGAAAGGAAGAGATTCTTAAAATTGATAAAATGATAAAAGAAATCTTGAAAGATTATTGTGAGTATCAGAGGAAAAAAAGAGGCCTCCAGAAAAATGAAAAAGATGAAAAAGTTCTTCCACCGTACATTATTATGTACCGTGATGGTGTTAGCGAATCCCAGTTTGAACGAGTGCTCAGATTTGAACTTCCCAAGATTAAGGAAGCATGCGCTGAGTTCCGGAAAGGTAACAAGCCTTACGAGCCAAAGATCATTTTTGCAGTCGTCGGTAAACGTCATCATACGAGAATTTTCCCAATAAATCCCCAAAGTAAAAATGAAGCCGACAGAAATGGAAACTGTCTTGTCGGAACTGTTATTGACAAAAAAATCACTCATCCCACACTTAATGACTTTTACCTCCAGTCACACTATGCAAATCAAGGAACAGCGCGTCCATCTCATTATACTATACTTTATGATGATATCCAATTATCAATAGATCAATTTCAAAGCTTAAGTAATACATTATGTTATAACTTCCAACGCGCCACATCCAGTGTCAGCATTCCATCACCTACGTATTACGCACATCTCACTTGTGCCCGGGCGAAAATGTATTTAGTACCTTCTCGTGTTAAGTTTGTTAAGAAAGATAAAAATGACAAACCACCACCACCAAAGTTGCTAAAGTTGCATAGAAATCTCAATAAATTCCCCATGTATTTCATGTGACATATTAGGTTTATTAAAAAAAATTATAATTATTGGATATAACAATATGGGGAAGTAAAATTAAAAAAACTAAAGTCATGGTTGTTAAATTTATTATAGTAGATCTTCAACTTAAGTCGTGTTATATAATATTACAACATTAATTTGCTATTATTACGAGTTAAATTAAACTGAGATTAATAATTTGTATAATTATAGTGTAACAGTTAATGTCATTAAATCATTGAAATAACTTTAGATGTAAAATAGTTAGTTGTAATATACCAGTTTTTTATCTTAAATAAAAAAAAAAAAAAATGGTGTACTTTTTACGATGATAAATCGAATTAAACACGTTGTATTAATCACATACGTATTTTTCTATATTTTCCAAAGATGTTACATTCTTGTCCGATTACCCTAAAGACACTGTCCGCTCCATAGTTCCTTCCCTTTTTGTGGAGATGCTCTAGATATGATAGGGAAATTATTAATTGTAATAACTAGAAGGTATGGGAAGCCATCAATTCATCTAATTAGCACCACTTAAAACGAGGTAATAGCTTTATTAAAGAGGGCGTGTGATCAGAAACCGTTATTCAACGAGATATTTTAGATATTAACGTTTATCTTCGGATTATCTTTTAAAGATATATCCATATAAAGAATTATTATCGAACGAGACCAAATATTTTTTTAAATTAGAATAAAATGTGAAAGTCCTAATGTAGCTTGTACTTATCTTCTTGAGTATAGTTGTTTTTCTATAGTTTATCAAAATAGGGCACCAAGATGGTTGTAAATCCGGATCATCGAATCAAATTGATGATACATAAGATTAATTGTAAATCTGTACAAATTTGCGCAAGAAATTTATATAAAAACACAAATTTACACATACTCGAGATTACATCTCACCATATTTATTATTTGAATTTATATTAAAGTTGGCATCTTTATAAATATTACTTATATTTTATTTTTCAAAATATAAAGATTTTGGCTCATGCAGTTGTTACATGTAAGTTAAGTAATTCTTAAATTGCAGAGAATTGATTTATGTTACCAACTTACCATTTACTTTATTTATGATAATAAAAGAATTATAAATAATATCAAATATGTTTAGTTGACTGCTTACAGCGATAATAAATTATGAAGCTTTTAAAGTGAATTAAAAATTACTTTATGCGAAAAAACACATGATCATGTTACTGACTATTTATTTAGGTTCAATAGTAAAAATAGAAAAGGCGTATATAAAAGAATTAACAAAGTTATTATTAGAAAAGATTTAAATTCTTATATTTTGTAGCATGTGAATAAAATTTATTAGTTTATTCCTATCAAGTAAATACTTAATGAATTGTAGAGTTTAATTGAAAAAATCAAAAAATTATATTGGTTATTAAGAATTTCATTAATAAAATTATTCATTTTATTGTATTTTTTTTTTCGGGGTTTGTTTTTTTATCGCGCGCGAAATATCGCATCCCAAATATAAAAGTCAATAACAGTATTCTAAACCGTATAATCGAAGCCGCCATTGACCTTTATAATATGCATCATCATTTATGATATACTAAATAAAATTGTAAAGTGGGCAAAAATACGCATATAATATGTTAAAGGTTTGCGCCAAAAAATGTAAAAAAAAAATAAAAAAATTTGCAAAGATCGAAGACGTTTCGCAGAAAAATGTCACATTCACGTGATTTGGATGACGATTATTTCTATTCCATTTATCAACGACAAGTAAAACAAATAAATAAAACTTAGTATTTTTATTCAAGTTAATAATCAATAAAATTATTTTTTTGAAGTGGTAACTTTCAAATCTTTTTTATTAATAAAATAAAATTTTATAATGTAAATTATTATATATTATATGTATTACTATTATAACCTTTTCAAGTACGAGCCACGAGGCATTGTATGTCGCTTATTATAACTTTTCAATATTTTTTTCAAAGGCTTAAATTTTTTTCAACCTTTTTTAACCATTCAATATTACTTTAGAATCATCTTGAAATTCTGTAATATCAATGAAACTAAACACTTCGAAAGTATTACTACGTGTATTTTTCCTTGTATTTTGTAATAATTTCAACTATAATCTCTTGCAAACCTCAATATAAATATGTTAATTTGTCTTAATTTTTTCATGTTCTTCTATTTGTATTTTCTGATTAGTACGTGAAGTCTCCTGACGGTTTTTATTAGATAGCCTACACACGTTACATGTTTTTTTTTTTTTTTAATCAAAAAAGTCGAAAGTACGTTTTTAAAAATCCAGAACACGATTTACTAGATTACTTGAATCCATGGTTTTATTAAACTTTGGTAAAATGAAAAAAAGAGTTACAGTTTATTATAAATTTATTATATAAATTTATTATATACTGTACATGTTTAGAGATGAGATGTCATGTGTCCGGTCGTCTCCTCCAAGGTGACAACACCCCAGTTCCGAAAGAGTTTTAATGTAACTTTGTTCACTTTGAGAAATAATAATAAAAATAAAAAAATCATTAACTATGATGTCATAGCCATCATAGTCAGCATAGTCAGCTGATCACTCAGTAAATGTTTCACTTGTTTATACTAACAAAAACATTTAATAACTGATAATAATAAAAAAAAAGAAGAAAAAGAGATATTATCTTTTCCATTTTAATATAGTAATGGATCAAAGTATTGGTAAAGGTAAAGCATATATATAGCATAATAAATTTATAATATAAATTAGAATTATTCAAAATTTTTAAAATTTTTAAAACAAACTTGCAATATAATAAAACTAGTTTTGTATAATATCAAGAAATCTATAGGTAAATATAATATACAAAACAAAGATGAAGTATTAAGAATTTTTTATTAAAAAAAAAATTAAATTGTAAAATTAAACCATATTTACAATATATATCACAGAATTTATCGCATAATTTACATTTACCGTAAATGGATTCGTGAAAGGCTCATTTTTACGGAGTTTTTATGGAAATAAATGATAAAATTTATAGGGCCTAGCGAGTACCTCACCTTTGCATCGAAAAAAGTTGGTATACATCGAGGTTAGCAAGTGCACTTGTGTTGATCCTATCAAGCTGGAATTTTTAATTCCTCACAGAAGAAATATCAAATAAAAGTTGAAAAGACTACAGAATTAATTTACCCGTAGAAATTGATATTAAAAATCATGAAGTTCACTCTTCTCCTTCTACTACTATAGTATTCATGGCATCCCTCTAAGGCAGATAATCATCATAGAATTTATATAGTCCAGTTTCAAACTTACCACAATGAAAAAGAAAATTCAAGAATAATATATTCACGGTAAAATAATATTGTTGATCGGGTGGATTTGTGATTTCGATTTGGAGTGAATAAATATATTATTTTTTTAACTCAAATTTTTCCTATACATGATGTTTCTAATTTTAGTATATCGTTCTTTAGTTTTGCACAATTAAAAGCTATAGTTTTTTTAACCTTTTTCATAAACAAAAAAAACCAGGAAACTTAGTATTTTAGATTAGCCAATTTTCAATTGATTCGCTTGCAAACTTCTAAACGTAATAAGTATGACCCTTTGCTTGACTCCTTTTAAAAAACCAAACATCAAGAATTCTTAAAATAGTAACTGAAGATGTCGTCATATTGTTTGCCGTACTTGAATGATCAAATCAAACGTTTATATATTATATAAATAATTACTTGAGTAAGGCTATCAACATGCATGTTGCGTTTATTGGCAGAATTAGAATCGGAGAATTGGCCTTGAGTTTGAGTTTATTACAACTACAGCTCCATTTGTAATAAAAGAAAGGTTAAAATATATGATTCCTGATTATAGTATATGGATTTTGGTTTTAGTTATGGAACTTACACTGTAGTATTACATCTGATGCTTATGAGTTTTATTAGTATTTTTGGTACTCAAATATTTATCATTAATCAAATACCTGAAACCATCATAATGATAATCATTTATTTGGTTCGGGCAGCAAAAATATAAATTAAAAAGCAGATGTACTTTGGTACGACCGAAAAAACACATGATCGTGTTAATGAGTTTATTTAATGGTAGCACTAAAAAAAAATATTTTGATGATCTTGGTAGTAAATCATTCTTTTTTAGGATTTTAAAAGGGCGTACAGTATAGAAATTGCGTGATAATGACTTTTTTACTTTCTTCCTAATTAACGGAATGGCACTTAAAAGACTTAATAGAGTAAGTTAAGAAAAATAATTTTAAACTTTTTATATTATTCAATTGTCGGATTTTGAACGAAAATTTAAAATTTTACACTTTTTGTAATACTTTACATATAAATTATTAGGAATTGTATTATTTGGGAGAAAACCAACTGTCGTCTTACGTTGCTAGTCCTGTTGATGATGATCTTTTTCATTGGCAAGCGACAATCATGGGTCCTGTAAGTATTCTCTGGCTAAATTAATAGCTTATTTGTGATTTTATCTGCGTAGAAACAAACTTATGGCTAATTTAGTAACTTGGTATTGTAATTTTTGATTAGTCTGATTCCCCATACTCGGGTGGTGTATTTTTCCTCCTTATGAATTTTCCTGAAGATTATCCTTTTAACCCACCAAGAGTATATATTTTGTTTATATGATTATATATATTATTTTAATTGGTACTTAATCACATATATTCGTACTAGATTAGATTTACAACAAAAATTTACCATCCAAACTTCAGTGATAGTGGAAGTATTTGCGATTGCTTTTTAAAGAAACAATGGTCTCCAGCACTTAACATCCCAAAGGGTAATAATAATTTATTATAGAAATTCTTTTTATATAAAAAAGTATTAATCAACCTCTTTTATTTTATAAAGTACTCACTTTAGTTTGTACATTGTTAACTGATCCATACAAAGGTATATAATATAATTAATATATCAACCATATTTATATTGTATTGAATGATCTGATCGATTTCAACCAAATAAATTATATTAGGGTGTTTCATACAAGAAAAATATTATCTGTACATAAATAATCGTAATCGTTATGAAGCTAATGCTAGGGAATGGACTCGCAAGTATGCTAGTTAGTATAATTTACTATAAAATTTTGTTTTGTTTGCATTTTTATATTTAACATTATATTTATGGAATTCCTATCTCAATATTAGTGCAATTATCTGAAATATATATCACTTAATTTAACTATAAGAATTAACGTTAATACATATTAAAAAACAAGAATTATTATTTTGCCATTATAATATACATTTATTATTTTTATCACATTAAAAGTTACACATCACAATTTTTTAATAAAAAAATATGAAAATGAATAAACTTTAAATATATTATACATTCATACTATTCATTCTATTTTCACATGTTTTTATATCCAATTATAATAATCAGATGAAGCACACTATAAAAAAAAATATTTTGATTTCGAAAAGTTATTTTTAGGATTAAAACGATGTTGACAGGCAGTTCATTCTTTCATTATTTATTTAAAAAAAATTTTTTTTTACCAAATGAAGTGAGGACACTTAAATGAATTAACAGAGAAAAGATTTATAATTTACATATATTTCAACTGCGACACTTGGACAAATTCTACTTATTAATTTATTCCTCTCTCTTTTTATTTTCATATATACACTACTAGGATGCACCGTCTAATATTAGTTGTGTGCTTTTCGATAGACTTTTATAATACGTAAAAGATTCTTATTTTTTAAACATAATTTTGATTACTTCATATGAGGATTGTAACTATTGTCTCTCCTACAGATTACTCGTAGTTCAACAAACATTATTATACAACTAATACAAGAAAACTACAGTAAATAATTAAAAGAAGTAATTAATTATTTTTTATTCAGACGTTTATGTTTATGTGTATGTAATATATTATAAATTTTTTAAGTTTTTTACCGTGCTTGTCACAAAAGGCTAACATAGCCAAGGCTTATGAAATAAATAAATGGCTTAGAAATTTTCGTTAACTTTGATATGATATATTATAAATAATCATGATAATATTTTTTCCCACAAAATTTCTTATAAAAGGCGTCCATTAAGTTATACTCCTTGTAAAACTTTAATTTTTTTATTTACTTATATTTTGCTTTTAAAAAACCCTGTGCTAATGTTATCTAAATAATTTATAAATTTATCTTGGCTTTCAACATATTTATAATAAATTTTAATCTCTAATACTTCTTGTGTTACTGTTGAAGATTATTATATAAAAATAAATCTACCTGGATTACACATAATTCAACTGCTATATAATGCAATAAGATAAAATTCTTTCATATTTCTTTATAAATCACAAAAATAGATTTTTATTCCATTATTAGCCACAATTTCAGATAAATTTAAAGATATGATACCTTTACATTTTAAAATTTTTCTCTCCTACTCACTTACATTATTCTCTTGGAATGGAATTCATATCATAGTGTATTGTTTAGTCCGTCAACCATTTATTAGTAGAACTATGGGATATTTAGTATTGACATTAAAGATTCTAATATAATAGGAGCTTGTTTACAATCACTTAATCATACAGCAAAAAGAACAAATGTATGTTGATATACTTTATAAACTGCAACTTAGTTTATATGGCTAACTTGTGGAAATTTCTTAACACATTCTTTTCTTCTCCATTTATTGGTAAAATTGGTTATTCATTATTATATTTCATTTTTCTTGTGTATATAAAAAATGTAGTAAGACGAATTAGAAAAAGAATTAGGATAACCCAGACTTATTTGTTAAAGCAAGGAAAGTAGCAGTTCTAATATAATTATGATGTGCTAGTTGAAATTGATCATTTTGCAATTATTGTGGTGTGTTTACTATAATTTACTTCTCTGTGAAATACAAAAAAATGAGAATTAGTAACATAAATAAGGAATATATATTGGTACACTTTACAAACTGCAACTTGGTTTATATTGAAATTTCACAATACATTATGTTTCTCTCTTCTATTTATTGGTAAAACTTAACATTTCATTTTTTGCAGAGTAGCATTATTTTGCATTAGCAATGAACTATCTTCATCTTCAGCATCTAGTATTTTAAAGATTATGAGAAAACAAAAACAATACAATAATAAATTAGAATTAGGGATGGCAACGGTCGGTCTATTATTACTTATTGTCATAATATTTACATATAATTTAAACTAACTAATTTCTTTATTAAAAAATTATTTTATAGATAGTAAGTTGTTTATTTGATTCTATTATTACTTATTGTTATAATATTTACATATAATTTAAACTAACTAATTTTTTTCCTTAATAGATTGTAAGTTATAAGTTATTTATTTAATTCTATTATTACTTATTGTTATAATATTTGCTTGTAATTTAAACTAAATAATTGAAAAATTATTTATTGATCTAGCTTGTAAGTATCTCTATTGATATAAATTTTATATAATATTTATTTGTTAACTGAATTCCTTCATTTGAAAAATGTCTGTTACTTTAGTTGGTAAGTTGTAAATCATAGGTTATTTATATGTATTTATCTAAAAATTAAGACTTATATAATTAAATTCCTGTTTAAATTTTAGAGTAAGTAATAATATATTTTGCATAAATTATAATACAATCTATAATATAATTTAATTATGTAAATTTATAGATTTGGGAAAAGTGGAAATATAATTATAGATAAATTTATTCTTGAAAAAGAATTAAGATGGATTCCTTATAATAAATTTAAAAATGTTGAATATCTTAATGAAGGAGGATTTGGTACTATATACAAAGCTATTTGGTTAAATATAATGAAGATAAAGAAGTAATTCTCAAATGTCACAAGAATTTAAATGAAAATTTAAATGAATTTTTAAAAGAAGTATGATAATATATTATATTCTATTTTTAATTAATTTAAATTAAATTTATTTATATTAATAAATTATTATTATTATTTATAGTGGGAATATCATGCAAGTGTTTTTAGTTCAAATAATATTATAAATTTTCATGGATTCACAAAAGATCCAAATACATCAAAATATATGGTAGTAATGGATTATGCAAATAAAGGTAATTTAAGAGAAAATTTAACAATAATAGTTGAAAATAATTGGAAACAAAAATTATATAGTATGTTGTATGAAATTATTTCTGGACTTAGTGAGATACATAGTAAAAGACTTATTCATTGTGATTTTCATGATGGTAATATTTTAAATCATAATAAGAGTAAAATTTATATTAGTGATTTAGGATTATGTCAACCTGTAAGATCGTTTTTGGAAAAGTATGATATTTATGGTGTTATACCATTTATGGCTCCTGAAGTTTTAAGAGGCAAATCTTATACTCCAGCTAGTGATATATATAGTTTTTCTATGATTATGTGGGAGTTTACATCTGGAATACCACCATTTAATAATAGAGCACATGATCTTCAACTTAGTTTAAGTATTTGTAAAGGTGAACGCCTGAAATTATTGAAAATACTCCACAGTGTTATGTAGATTTGATGAAAAAATGTTGGAATGAAGATTCATCAAAAGGCCATCTACATCAGAAGTGCAAAATGTTATTAAGAGTTGGATTTTCCGTCCTTATACTAGTAATAAAGTAGTTAGTGAAGAATTAAAAAGTAACATTATGGAATTTATAAATGCACCAATTGGGCATAACAATCTTGCTACTAAATCTCATCCTAAAGCATGTTATACAAG
>QZLH01000106.1:0-14110 GCA_003833135.1 Oehlia diaphana | reverse complement strand
TATAGGTTTTTAATGTAAATAACGCAATATAGTAAAATGAAATATTGAAATTTCGTATATTTTAAGGTGTAAATCTGACGAATGTATAACTTTTTTTTGCAAATTCGTTTTTTTCAAGTATTTTTTCAGTATATCAGATGATTTTTTTTATAGTCAATATGTCATCTATGAGATATCCTTTTTTGAAGTTTGTGTTCTAGCACAAAATCGGCAAATTTAACGTTAACCCCGAATTTTATTAGTAACGCAGTGCCGATTTTAGGCGGATCGGCAATTAAATAATAGTAATTTAAGCAGTAAATTCAGTGACCAAATCATTATAAATTTTGTGACTAAACCTTGTAAATTCAGTAACAAATCAGTGTAAATTCCGTGATAAAATCGTGCAAATGATACGTTTTTGTGATACGGAATTGTGCATTTTTCCGTATCCACGTTATTTCTAAGGAAAAAAAATCTTATAAAAACTTTATAAAAAACGTATCCAGTTTTTTATAGGGCAGTATTTGAAACAAAATTTTTTTTCTAATTTATTGACATTAAATTCTTGTTTAATAATCACAAATGTAATATTGTTAACGATTACAATAACATTATAAATGAAAAGTTTTAACTACTTAGCTGAACATAAGAATTCTCATATAATTCTTTTGGTTTTACTAAAGCTTTTCCCAATGATGAATGAAATATATTACAAAATTTAAATATAAATAAACCCACAGTCGTTCTTTTTTCCGTATAGGACAACAGAGTCTAATGAAACAATAAACATAAATAATATAAAAATTTATAAAAAACCGCATAACTATTTGATTTTTTTTTTATTTTGTAAATACTTCATTTGTAGAAAATTGTTTATTTAATCTAGTGTTACGATCCGGATGAATCCGTGATCCGTCAATCCGGTCCGTTACGATCCGGATATCCGCGGATGCATCCGAAAATAAACGTCACGTGACTAATTTTTTTGGAAGAGATTAAATCCGGCCAGAATTAAACGATCACCATGAAAATTTCCTTATTTGGAAATTTGTGTAACAGGCATGCAATCAGGTTTGAATTTTTATTGGGCGGGAAATTTCCTTTTTTGGAAATTTGTGTAACGTCACGTGATCAACAGAAGCTTTTTTATTGGGCCGTTAACAATCCATATCTAAACGGATCATCCGGATTCATCCGGATTATTCATCCGGACCATCCGTCACCAATCCGGATGATTCGGATGAGTTATGGATCGGATAAATCCGCGGATTGACGGATTGGCGGATTGACGGATCGTAACACTAATTTAATCAAACCAAAGACTGATGCTTGCTTCTTCTATGAAGCAGCAAAAGTGTGATCTTGATTATTGTATGACAGTTTATCCACTCCTCCACTAATATGGTATTGATCGTAGTGCTCCAGAGTACTACGATCTTCCACTTATGATCGTAGCACTCCCAGCGTGTTACGATCTTCTATTAATATGGTATTGATCGTAGTACTCCAGAGTTTATGTTTGACCGAATTAAAAATTTAATACTCACATTTATTTTTAGCCCCTTTATAACTTATTTGTGTTGCCATTAATTTCGTAAATTATGGAAAAAGTTTATAGTTGAAAAAGTGCTGTTGTAAAATGGTGATATTAAAATCTTTTTTTTTTTCTTTAAAAAAATTACATCCTTTTAGTAATATTATATAAGGTCACTTTAAATTTACAATAATATTATAATTCTGTAAATACAGTCGCAAGTTTTTTATTGGATTCATTGTTTTTAAAAAAAAGTTCGTCGTCATTATATTTTGGATATGTTAAAATTACTATTTTATAGTTATTATTTCCATATAATATCAGAGCGAAATTATAATTACTTTCGATCTAAACATATATTGACTAGTACAAAGAAATTGAAAAATCGAAATTCCGATTTTTTGAAAAGAAAGAGGAAAAAAAAACTCCATTTCAAAACGAACAGAAATTAACTTCTCATACTTCTAACTCTCAAGAAATTACATTCACAACAGGGACAGTCGGAAAAGTCTTTTAAATTTTATTAGCTGTTGTATATTAATTTATTATTTGAGCAAGAAAGCAAAGAAAATATTTGCGCTTTTTTGACAAAAGGTGAACATGTATATAAATTTAAAGATTTAATTCACGAAAGTTTTATTTACTGATTTATTTAAATCAAGTTCTTCAAATTCTCTTTGAATAAAGCCTAATTATTGAAAATGAGACCTATATCACGTGACTACTACAGTATCGGATGATAATCTTAAAAGATGTTTAAGATTGTTGATGTCGTTTTATTGATAATCATCCTTAACACCATATTTGGAATCAAAAAAGTTACTTCATAAACATACTTTTGCTGACACATAAGCCAATTCCCAAATCAAGAAAATCAGGATAAACTTGCACAACATTTATTAAAAAGTATAATTGATAACTAGAAAATCAAGATAAACTTACTTTATTTATATAAAGTTGTACAACATTTATTGAAAGTATATTTTTTTATAAATAGCTTATTTTCATTGCCCTCTAAGATAATTAATTTTATTTTTTAAAAAAAGACTATATTTTTCAAAATATCAATTTTATATTTATTTGAAAATTCACCCTCAATATTTTACATTATATGCCTTTCAAAGATGATTAACGAACAAGCCAATGAGAACTTAGTTCACGTGACAACTACGATGTTTCAAGATGATAACGCTAATATTAGCACACAACAAATGACTCCAAGACAACTCGTCCAAGATCATCAAATATTGTCCAACAACTCACAAGAAGACATCAACTCACAAGATGTTATCTCGAATTTCTTTTACAAACCACCCAATGATTATCAAATTTACGATATTAATTATAGAGAAACTTCAATATCTTTTGAACTTGTGTCTGAGATTTTAGATAACAACAATAATAATTACTCAGTTCAAAATCATGTTCAACCAAATAATTTGCATGAATTTTATTTTCTTAAAGTTGAAGAAAAAAAATGTTATAAAGTCACTTGTGTATTGATCCCACATTCGTCAATCGTTGAATATTTAAATAAAAATATTCATGGAGTTAAATTTAATCATGAAGAACAACAACAAGAAATATATGTTGAATTTTCTAGGGAACTCAAAGAAAATCTTGAATATTATTTGAAACAATTCCTTGCATCGAAATAAGTTTACAATTATACATTTTTTTAATCCAAAAATATATAATAATTAAGATTTTTTATGAAACGAATATGAATTTGTTATTTTCTTTATTTCTTATATTTTATGTATCGAATTTTCTCTAAGAAGTTGCTTATTATATAATCGTATGAATAAAACATAATTTATTTTAAGGATTTTTTAAGTTAGAATCACTTGTGTTTAAAGATTATTTGTAATTTAACTTGTTCATTGCCAAAAAAAAAAATAAATAGCTATGTATAATAGTTATTTTAATATATTTTTTCATTTGCATTTTCCATTCTTTTTCTTTTTTTTCGCTTAAGTTGCCATAATTAATTACTATTTTTAGGCGTAAACCATTCATAAGGCTGAGACAACTTAATTCGTGATCCGTCTCCGAACCTACTAATGCATTTTGGGACAAATTAATTGGTTTTTGAGCTGATTTGCCCAGTTTATAATGAATAATGAATTGGAATAATGGAATGATAAATTTTCGTCATTTCGCAAGTTTGATCAACACATACTTACCATTTAAGGTTACGATGCTATACAAATTGGTGATAGCCAAATTTGTATTACAACTTGTATGAAAATAGTGTAACCAATTGTTGGGTGTTACGATAACATATAACATGTAGTGTATGGATACCTATGTATGTAGGGTATGCAAAATTTCACGCGCGTTCCATACAGATCTACATTGTTTATTACCAAATAAGGAAAGGCCTAGACCGTTCTGTACCACGTATGGTCACGTGATCACTTTATATGTGATGTTTAACCATACCCTACATACATAGCCAACCATACACTACATGTTTACTATGCTCTCCCAATTGTTGGGAATTAAAGATTCGTCAAAAATTTTTGTATTAGTTGATAATTATTGGCTGATGAAATTGTGTAACCTGATCAACAATCAGAACTTTCCGAACAACAAAAATTTTGATCGCTTTTTTTTTTAACGTTTTCAGGTGCTTGGTAAAGTTTTAATATGCGCCCTCAAAAAGTTTGCTATACCTTTATGGTATTGCTTATTTGCCATTTTTAAAAAAGAAAAAGGTGACCAAGGTTAACCGTTCATCAAAGTACTCAATTTTGATTTTGATCACATGTTAATGGATTTTCGATCAAAAAACCCGAATGATCAGAATTGAAAAGACCTATTGTATGATTAGTTAAAAAATATTTTCTTTGGCGACGCTGGATTCCGGCCTTTTAAAACAAATTATTTATCAGCATATAAAAATATTTAATAAAAAATTATTAACTTTGTGATCGGTATAATTCTTGTATAATATAGCGTTTTTAAAGGCATAAACAAAAAAAAAATAAAAAAAAAATATTAAAATTATTTATTTCTATCAATCACAAGTTGTCTAGCTTATTGTACCATATTTTGATTATACTGAGCGATATATATCTAATTTTGTATGGTGAATACTTTTGGAATGTCAGTTTCTTCTAAACTATTTTTCTCTACTAATTTCGTAAGTTCACATCACATTTCCTGCCTGCTATATCTATTGCTCTTACCTAAATTTTCTGTTAATTAATTTGCAAAAATAATTCCCTGAAAAGTAGTAGAATTCACTGGTTTGGAGACGGATCACGAATTAATTTTTTATTCAACATAACCCTCACCTTCGCGATATTTTTAGCCCATATGACATTTGCCGAATTAACAAATTTTCGATAACGTAGATTTAACGAACTTTATTGTAAAATTTTTGTGGTTTTTTTTAAAGATGTTAACTCGGTCCTAGGACTTATGGCATTTTCAGTCTTAAGACTTAAAAGACTGAACCAAAAAGACTACAAACTCTAGGGTCTTTGTGAATAGCAATAAGACTATCACTCTTTTTAAGATCATTGGACTTTTAAAAGACCACATATAAATGATGTAAATATGAAAATAAAAATACTAATGCAGTAATATTTAAAAGATATTCTAAAAATATGTAAAAAATTCATTTCATTATTGGACTGGCCAAATAATTCTAAATAATTGAATAATTAGGTAATCCATCAATATATTTATAGAAATAATGATTTTTTAGTTGTATAGTGCGTGCAGAACTTATAAACCTTAAATATATTAATTATCTGTTGGTTTACATGTAGCCAGGCAGCGTTAAATGGTTCAGTAAAAAAAATGGTAAAATAATGAATCTTAGCATTTTGTAGAATTACTCGGCGATCACAGAAAGATAAAACAACCATCACCAGACTCGTCTAGATGAGACGTTTCTAACAAGCTGTTTTCATCTTTCTACAATCACCAGATCAAAAAATAACAAAACTTAGGATCACCGTCCTGCTGCACCATATACAATCTGTGACCACGGTCCAGTCCCAAAGACCGACTAAGAAAGACTATGTAGGACTGAGTAGGACCATTTAACATCTTTTAGTCTTTTTTCAAGAAAAAAAAATAAATCGAGAGAACATTTATCTTAAAAATATCTGTAGTTTTTAATTTAATAAAATAATTTTTACAATGTATTAATAATAAATAGAAAAGTTTTCTTCAAAACTTGATTGTTTATTAAAAACGCGGTTTTATTTTCACAATAAAATAAAATACGGTAAAAATAAGAAGTAATTAGAATAAAAAATAATATATATTTTAATTTATTGCGGTCTGTTTAATCTATTTTAATTTAGTACAAAGTCACGTTATCGAAAAAAGTGGTTCAGTTGGAGGCCAATATTCAGACACAATTGAAAAGTAATATAAATGTCCTGAAGAATGTCTACTTGGGACTTTCTTATACAGTCATTTTGCCTAATGCATCAAAAATTAAAACCTAATATAAAGAATATCAACAATAGATCGAAAGTTGAAACTTCTTATTTGACTACATATTAACAATCCTAAAAAGGAGTCATTATACTCCATTTCTTCAAAACATCTGCTTCTCGGATCCGAATGCCATAGTTATCAAACGAATACAACATATCTTTCGGCAGAACAGAAACAATTTAATAAACGAATGAAGTCTACTAGTTGACGTCACTTCAATCAAAAAATTTATAAAGTTAACGGGCCCCGATGATGGTTTCAGTACTTTACTTCCTAGATTGACGCCTAATCTTGATTCTTGAACCAGCGACTATTCAAGACGTAGTACCAAATAACGTCACGTTTTTTACCCGTGACACTACCTCATTTCTCAACAAACCCAACGTATTTCTCTGGACAATGAAGAATACACTGACAAAGATACACCCTCAGCGGCCAAAAAACTCAAGGACGCATATGTCCCTTTAGCACCAAGAAAATCATGACTAACGAATTGAAAGAAAAGAAAAACTTTATAAGTCTTCTTTATTTGCACCATACCATTCCACATCTGACAGTATTTACATTTTAATATTTGTGTACGTATACAAATTAAAAAAAAAAAAATAGATAAGATAAAATACAAATCAAATTAGTATAATTGTTAAATTTAGGGGTCGTCTAAAACGGAGTAGTTTTGACCGGCATTACGGCAAAGAAATTTTATGTGACAAATCAGAAGGATGACAAATATTTACTATGATCACGTGATACTACTCCGACTCCCGGTCGTCCTACCAAATTTAGAATTGGCAAATTAAATTTCTCAACCATTACAAAGTAAACAAATAAAAAAAGTGAATTATATTACGCCATATATGTCGACCAAATTATAATATAAGAATGATTTTAAGTTAATTAATGTATTACTAGTTACAGGTTTAAAGTGTTTAATTTGTTTTTAATATTTGAAACGTGCTACAATATTTTTCGTTTAAAAATTAACTGAATAGTTATATATTAAATAATATATCGATATAAAATATTAAAAATATCGTTTGATATAAAATGATGGTTAATTTATTTATGTATATAATCAGTTTAACTAGTCGATCCATTTTTTATATTCCATCTTTTTTTCCGTAAAAAGTTCATATTTTCGGATAGTGCTCCTAACGGGTCAAGTCGGGTCGGGTTTTGAAGATATACCCGACCCGACCAAAGTGAAAAAGTCTTGACTCCAAACCCGACCTGAGTATAGTTCGACCGGATATCCCGGGTCTAAACCCGAATTTTCAAAGGAAAAAAAAATGAGCGACCACCATTTTTTCGGCATTATAATGAAACCTTAATGAAATTACAATAGATTTAATAGAATTGTAATATTATGAGGCTTCGTTATCGTTCATTTATTATAATTAATTAGTATTTGTTCAATAACTCGGGTCAAGCGGGTCGGGTCATGCGGGCCACCGGGTCATAAAAATTATTGAATCCGACCCGAGCTTTTAAGTCGGGTCGGGTCACATGACCCGGGTCGACCCGTTCGTTTAGGAGCACTATTTTCGGAATTAATAACCTTATTATCACGGAATTTATCGAATTATTTACATTTTTTCGTGAGTAAGATCCGTGAAAGGCTCATCTTTACGGAGTTTTTACAGAAATAACGGATAACATTTTATAGGGATTACGGATATCCGAAATGTAATTTGTATGTAGAGAATTTATAAAATTAAAATAAATTTCATGGCTAAACAATTAATTTTGCGAAGAATATTTATTTTAATATTTTTTTTTTTTTTTTCCGTAATAATTTCCACCTAGGTGGAGGCAGGTGGTCAACCCGTCAGATCAACCTGGCGGATTGCCCGTCAGGTCACCTATTTAGTCACCTGTTGATTAAATTTTTTTAATCATTTAAAAGTTCCGTTTAGTATTAATCATTAATAATTAGTAAAATGATGAAGTTACATTTATTTTCAAAACATGGAATTGTATCAGATGATATTGTAGTTAGCCAATTGTTATTTGTTGAAAGAAATAGTTTATATTGTAAATCTTGGAGTAAATAATATTTGAAATATAACAAATATATCTTTTCGATCATAAAGCTATTATATACTGTAACAAAAGAAATTAATGTATAACTATAATTATAAATGTTTTACAAGTTTTAAAAAGAAATAGTAATTTTTATATGGATTACGGATGGGTAGCGGGTGGGTTGACGGGTTAGGTTGACCCAGCTTTCACCCGGGTGAAGATTTTTTTAGACAGGTCCAATCTATTTTTAACCCATTTTTTCAACTTCACAATATTGCTAAATATTATTATTTATCTATTTAATCGGAGAACATATTGATGTTACAATTAGGCAAGGGAATAAACTATTTAACAAGTTAGAAATAAACTACACTATCCTAATTTTAATAACTCCAAAATCCCCTCTCCGAAGAAATGCTATGCTATGCTATTAATTTACAGCAGAATTTTTTTCTGATGATCATTTATTTACATTATTACATTGTTTACATTGTACAAAAATGCATTATTGTCTAGTTTGAAATACTTTTCTATTCCACTTTGTGTTACATGGACATAATCAAGTCACATGATCTCAACCCGTCCTGCCAATATATTTTTTTTTTTTTAGTAAAATTCTTATATTTGGAATTTTTGAATAGTTTGTCAGAATCAAAATTTCGAATTAAGTTTTTGACAACCTACGTTGAAAATAAGAATTCTCAATTTCTCATAGCTCCTTAAAGCTTTATCCAATATGTATAATAATAGGATAGGAATGAAAATAGAATTACGATGAACAAAACCGCAGGCGTCCGCAGCCATTCTTTTTTTGTAAAAAAAAGAAATTAAATGAGAATATCTACATGAATCACCTTTTTGAAAAGATTAGATTATCAGCAAAGTGTATTTAGTATATGAATGGGCTTTCATACTTTGTACTCATAATTATACTCCCTTTGTACTTTATGTACCCATAATTAATATTCCCTTTGTACCTTTTGTACCCATAATTTTTACTGCTTTTGTACTTTTTGTACCCATAATTTTTACTCCCTTTGTACTTTATGTACCCATAATAGTTTAAATTTCCCTGATCCTTACACAAATCATAATCTTATGAATGTAGGTCACTGCATTAGACATTGTATTGACTTTTTTACTTCCTTTGTACTTTATGTACCCATAATTTATACTCCCTTGTACCCATAATTTTCGACCCATATACTATAAATAAATCTCAAATTTGTACTGCTGTAAATCATGATTAACTGTTTTTGTACAAGTGGCTAGTGATTAATTTTTGCATAAATAAGGAAGATTTTTTTAAAAAAAAACCAAATTATTCAAGGATATTTTTTAATACAGAAAACAAAATTCACGCTTAATTTTGTGCCAAAAATGGTCAACGAACCGACCAATGATAACTTATCTCACTTGACTACTGCGATTTCAAGCATATCTCAAGATGATATTAGCACACAGCAAATAACTCCAAGACAACTCGTCCAAGATCACCAAATATTGACCACAGAAGACATCAACTCACAAGATGTTATCTCAAATTTCTACTACAAACCACCCAATGATTATCAAATTTATGATATTAGTTATAGGAAAACACCAATATCTTTTGAACTTGTATCTGAGATTTTAGATAACAATAATAATAATTACTCAATTCAAAATCATGTTCAACCAAATAATTTACATGAATTTTATTTTCTCAAAGTTGAAGAAAAAAAATGCTATAAAGTTACTTGCGTATTAATTCCTCATTCGTCAATCGTTGAATATTTAAATAAAAATATTCATGGAGTTGAACCTAATCATGATGAGCAACAACAAGAAATATATGTTGAATTTTCTAGGGAACTCAAAGAAAACCTTGAATATTATTTGAAACAATTTCTTGCATCAAAATAAGTTTGCAATTCTATAATAATTTTGTTTTTACTTATGTTTATGTACCGATTTTTAAAAGAAAATTCACCATAATAGGGGAATTTTTAATTCAATTATATTTTAGTACAACAACTAAGCCACAAGTCATGATGCTCATGACAAATCACGAGAACTAGAACTTAAGTGATCTGACTTCATCCGTTGGTGCTCCAGTTAACTTTCCTTCTACATCCCCAGAGTCAGATACTTCTAGCCCCTCTCCTGTTCCAACCTCTATAGACCTTCCTGGTCGAAAAAAATTTTCCTACAAATAATCATAATATTCCTCAATAAAAAGAGTGGATTTACCATAAAAAAAAATAATTATATATAAATGGGGTTTTATAATTTGGTGCCATGGTGATATATCGCCAGTTGATAAATTGAAAAGTTATATAAATCATAATTCGATTATTCTATCGTATTTACATTTCAACTTTTTATTTAAAATATTAAAATACTATATACAGTCAGAACTCGATATAATGAACCCTCCGTTCAAGCTATCTTGGGTCGTTATATTGAATATTCGATAAATCAAATATTTCTATTATACCGATTGATATATTAAAAAGTATAAAAACGGCATATCTAAAAAAGTATATCAATATAAAGTCAAATTTTATCACCTTAAAATGTGCTTATAACCCCAATAGTTCAATACAATGTTATCATACAGAAACTTATAAATAAATGCACCGAAATTGAGAATCGGTGATCTGCCGTGTTGAATAATGCCGGCCGAGACTGTTAATTCCGGCCGGAATTAGTATGGTATCGGTTTATCGCGAATAAATAATTATGACTGGTTTTATGATTAACTTCGTTATATGTATGTAATATCGCGAAATTTATAATAAAGTCGGTATATAGTGATATAATTGATTATAGATGGTTTTGGTTTAAGAAAAAAGTTCGTTATGGGCCAAAATCGGTTTATCCCGAATCGTTATATACGAGTTATGACTGTATATATCCGTTTCGATATATCAAAGGACTATCCCTTAAACCGTAAGAGATAAAATTAATTTAAAAATTTTTGAATTTTTAAGATTTCTTAAGATCTAGTGATCATAGTCACATAATATTTGTAAAAGAATAATTTTTATTCTATCAGATTCTTCTCAAATGGAGGTAATTTTATATTTTTATTTTTTAGGATTAATAGATAAATTTATTTGTCGATCATTTTTAAAAAATCATTAATCCGAACATTTTTTCGATTTTTATTTAGAAAATATCATAGAATTTATTACAAAATCATTAGTTTATTTAATAAAATATTTGAAGACATTTAAAAGTGTCCTTAATTAAAAAACAAATTTACCTGCCGAACGGTTTAAGGGATAAGATAAAAAAATTACGACGGGTAATATTTAATTTTTAAACAAGTTCTTAATTCCAACCCTGAAAGGTTGCTTATTTTGTTATCATAATTAGTTAATTCTTAAATATATTTTTCATATGTATTTTATATTCTTTCTTATTTTTTTTGCTTAATGCTTAATTTACATAATTATTGTTTGGATGAAAAACGTTCATAATTTAAAATTAATGATTACTTTTCTCGTACCACGATATAAAACGAATCGAAAGAAGATTTTATCTAATTTCTAAGCTAAAAATTTCGTATTTTATCGAAAATCAAGTAGATGAGTCAATGCTCACATCTTGATTATCATTGCATGGCATGCCATTATTAATATCATAATTTCGATTAATATCTCTGTTGGATTAGCTTGCGTTGTTTCCATATTATTATTCTCTCTCATAGGAACGAGATCAATTTGTTGCTGTGTATAAGTTGAATAAGCGCTACGAGTAGAGTCATATTGATAATCAAGATTAGTATAAGTCGTTGTATAATAATCTGTTCTCGTTTCTTGAACAGGAATTTGGCGTTGCGAAAGATCGTTGAGATCGGCTTGTTGAATATCATCAATTCTATTTTGATGAAGTAAACAATCGTTCTGAATATTATCCTCATGAGATAAGTTCGTATTATTTCTATTATTACAAAGCCTAATATCACTTTCATGAGATGAAAAATTATTTAAATCAACATGTTGTTGTGAACAAATAACATTATTATTAATATAGCCTTCAACACTATTTTGATGATGCAAGCCAATATTATTATGATTATTTTGATTTTCGGACATCAAAACTGTCTGTGACGTTGCCATTACATTAGTTCTAATATTCACATTTGTATTTCTATCTTCTCTTGGTAACATAGTATTACTGAAATTAATTGGTTTTTGTGGATGAGTGTAACCTTTAGCGTCATTTAGGTAAAATCTATTTTGATTTTGATTACCAAAATGATTTTGATTATCAGTCATTAAGACCACTTGTTCAGCATTGCGATCACGAAGAGGATTCATATTTCTATCAGAATCTACTCTCATTTCTCTTTTAGGGATACGGCTTTGCATAAAATAATAAGGAAGAACTTGTTTCAAACTTTGTTCTAAATTTAATCTTTGTTCAGATGAAAAGGATTTTTTTAATTCCAAATTATTTACGCCAATATCATTTCCATACATTTCTCTATTCAAGATATTTACGATCAAAGAATGTGAATACAATTTACATTTAACATAATAATTAATTTCCGATTCACAATAAAAGAATCCATGATCGTAATCATGATCATCTGAAGAAGCAGAAATAATCTGACAAGTTACATGATAAAAATTATCATCATTCGGAGTATGATGAAAAAATCTAATTCGGTGATGAGAGGAGGTCGAGCATAATCTATCATAGATGATTGTTGAGGATTCATTTTTTTAACGAATAATTAAAAAAAAAAAACTTAGATGTGAGGTGTATTAATAATTTTCAAATTTTAAAGGCGCGTAAAAGAAATAAATGTGTATAAAACTTATAGATTTTAACATAAAAGAAATAATAAAGGCACAAATACAAAATATTGTTAATAAATTGTATGTATAAATAATTAATTATGATTCTCTTTTTTTTTTTTTTTTTTTTTTATTAATTTTTTTTTTTTTTAATCTGATGAATTATCTTAGACGATAGCTTTAATTTATATCAGATTTTTTAATATTCAAGCGGAAATAAATCATTAAACCCACGTTCCCATCTTCCCATCAGTGTTAGTGATTTAAATCTCTGATAATATTCATTTTATCATTCTTGCCTTATTCGTAAAGATATAAAGAATCAATGATTCAATGGACAAAATTCTAAAACGATATTTGTTTTGTTACTATAAAATTTTTCCTATGATATATATATATTGATATAAATATATATATATAGTTATTTTTAGATTTGACTATTGTTATTTCTAATAATTGTTTATTGTGTCGATTATCATGTGATTTAATCGAATGTTCTTTTTGATGCGAGTATGTCACACAAGTGGGTTAATAATTGAAGTTTCATTGTACACATGAAATATTCATTTTAAGATAAATTGAAATAATAAATATATAATATGTTAAATTATTAAAGTTTTATCAATGTATCTTTTTAATCTTTAAACCTAAATATATGAGTGAACAATGTACATTAAACACAAAGAATCATTCTTAAATTAAAAATTGCATTTTTTACGATAAAAAGAATATTTGTTTCACTTTAACAATTTTTCGATTAAACAATTGGAATTTGGAAAACGTAGAATTTGACAATGATCTCATTTTTAAGTTATAAAAACCAATCATTATTGAGATACTACATCATAAAGTCGATTATCATTATGGTAAGTCATAGACAGAATAATGATATTTATTTGTTCATCTATTCATGATTCATTTAGAAAATAAATAATTAAAACACATGTAAGAATCAATGGACAAAAATTATGAAATTTTTTTTTATTACAAGTTTTATATGATAAATATTTATTCTAAAGGACTAATAAAAACATGCATAAAGAATTGTTATTGTCTTTGTTTAAACGGTCCGATATTTCCCAATTTTCCTTAAATAGTTATTGTTTGTTGATCATCACGCGATTTTTAATTTAACGTTTTTTATTAATATCTAAAAAAGAGGTAATGTAGATCTTCCGAAAAAAAAAAAAAAAAAAAACTCTCTCCCCTTTCCATTTTTTTTCATAGAAATCCGCAGTAAAAAATTTTTTAACAAAAACTAGTAACGCTTTATAGCGCTCGAGAAGAGAGAGGACCACTAGGTGGCCTCGTA
>QZLH01000105.1:153916-174218 GCA_003833135.1 Oehlia diaphana | reverse complement strand
GAAATTAATCAAGAAAGCTGAATTCCATTTTCTAACAAATCCAACAAATTGACAATAAATGAAACCGAAACTTTACAGGATATTTTTAAAGGAAACAGATCAATTTTTAATAATTGCACATTTATATTCAATAGATAATACTAATATAGTTTAAGTATCAGCATTTCAAATTGTTGTACAGTTAAACTAATGTAAATAATATTTGGTAAATGACGTAATGCGTTAGCAATATTGAGCGGAAATTAAATAACATGATCCTATAGGGATGCCCAATAAAATTCTGAAATGTTTAATTAATTTTTTTGATGAATGTAAAAAAAGACATGTAGTAAGCTAGTAAGCAAATCGTAAATAAAAGGCAAGCGGATATGCAACTCAAAGTGGGGCTTTTGCGTAATCTATTATATAAATATTGGCAGAAGTTCTCATCTCGATGGTATGTATCCAGGCATATGTAGTATATATTATGTATTTAGGGTAGGTAAGTGCATAATCTATTATATAAATATTGGCACTTGGCTACTTTATCACTAGTATGTATCTGGGTGTGGCATAAAGGCTACATCTCAAAGGTATGTATCCGGGCATATGTGATATATATGTATCCAGAGGATAAGTCTTCTGCGTAATTATTATATAAAATATTGGCAGAAGACTTATACTTTTCTAGATATGTATTCGGATATAGTATAAATAGGTTGGCTACAATAATACACATCGCATCTCCAACTTGAATGTGAAATTGGTATGGCAAATCATAAAAAAAAGGCAGTTGAATATATATCTAAAAATGAAGTTTTCTTTGGAATCTTTATATAAAATATTGGAAGAAGACTTCATTTTTCTAGATATGTACTTGGGTATGGTATAAATAGGCTGGCCATGATAATACAAATCACACCTTCAACCATGAACACAAAATTGGCATACATATACCAGCAACTAATAGACAATAGTTAAATTGCGAAATGGTACACTTCTGGTAATCAAATAGGTCAGGCCAAGATAGTACATATCACACTTTTAATTCTCTACTAACTAACCGATCACCAGATTAGAGCTTGAGAGTGCTAGGAAAATTTCAAAAATATATGGATACAAAAAATATGTAGCACAAATGCATATATATTGGATTCCAGAAACATTCCCAGAACATTTCTGTTACTATCCCGTAACTATGTAAGGGTGTCCAGTGTCATAACAGGATCATGTGACTGGCGCAGTAAGGCGTAGTATAAATTTGGCCAGCACTATTCCACAATTTTGGCCAGATCTTTGGGCATAATAATCCGGCATCCAAGCTGACCTGAAACTGGTGAACTAATAGAAATACTCAGATTCCCTGCCAGTTCTATGACAGCTCTACAGAAGTTCCAGAATACTATCAAGTCATCATCATGGTGTCAAGCTTGATCCTTGAATCACATGCCCAAAAGATCAGCTGAAATTATGGTATAGTGCCGGCCAAATTTAGATGCAGATCTACTGCACCACCCAACATGATATTTTTTTACCACATTTTGATATCTAGAAAGGCAACCAAATAGGTGCACATTCTCAACATAGAACTGATAATCAAACTGAAACAGAAGGTTAGCAACTGCATTAAAGAACCAGGTATTCAAACAAGGATGGAAAGCCAATATCAACAATGTAGAATTTATCATCTAAATGAAATAGGAACAAGAAGAAAGCAGACACCATTAGATTATGAAATCACCATTAAATTAAAGCATCACTAGTCACCATTTTACTATGAAATCACCACCATAATATACAGGAAAAGATTAAAACAATACTATAAATGCAAAGAAGTTACCCAAAGAATAAATTGAGTAAATTACGAAGTTACCATCAGATTGTGATATTAGGTTATGAAGTTACCATCAGATTATGCAATTAGACTATGAAGTTATCATTATACTACGAAGTTACTGGTAGACCATGAAGTTACCATTATATTATGAAGTTACTGGTAGACTATGAGATACCATTATATTATGAAGTTACTGGTAGACTATGAGATACCATTATATTATGAAGTTACTGGTAGACTATGATGTTACCTTCATAACCTAACCCAAGTCGCATGTGACTTCATAATATAATTATATTATGAAGTCACATGCAACTTAGGTTAATTATTTAATATAAATCTTTATAATTTTTAGAAATCTGATGACCGCATAAAAGATGTTGATTTCTTTAGAGAGTTTAATAAAGTTAAGAATACTGTATTCGTTACAAACAACTGGGTTAAAGCTTTAGAATGATTTTGTGAAACTAAAAGATATTCTGAAAAAATTGAAAATGTGGAGAATGTAGAAGAGTTGGATAAACAGTTGTCTGAGTATATTGCTACTATGAAACAACAAAATGGAACTGATTATTCAGTTAGTTCTATACGCACAGCAGTTGCAGCTTTATATCAATATTTAAATAAAAATTCAATTATTAAACATGTTAATTTATATGATAGCAATATTTTTACAAGCTTTTCAGAAACAGTCAATGGGAAAATCAAGTATTTAATGGACTTAGGTCATGGAGAGGCCAATGGTTCTGATGGCTTAACTGCTAAAGAAATAAAACTAATTCTTTCACATAGATTGATGGATAGATCAACACCTGAACGTTTATTGTGCCATATTTTTTTTCATAATACAACAATATTAGGCCTCAGAGGAGGAGAATATATCTATTATGGCTGATAATTTTAAAAAACGTAAAGATGGTGGATTTGATGTATATATTTATCGCTCTAAAACAAATCAACGAGGATTAAAGAACCATGGAAAAGCAGATATATTAATTATACCAAATCACAAGGAAATTATTCATGATTATGAATCTTATTTTCAAGAAGATCAGTTCTTTGTGACCCTGAATTTTATCTCCAAGAAGCAAATGAAGAAATAGGTAAAAATTTATTGATTCAATATATTTATATTTCTTTATTTGTTCATTATTATAAATTGCTTTTCTTATAAATTTTTATTTTATAATAATTAGCACTCCAAACAAGTATTTGGTACAAAAAGAACCATATTGGGCAAACACGTTTAAAAATTTTATGCTTGATGTTTATAAAATGACTGGTATTAATACCACTAACCAGAAAATCTCAAATCATACAGGAAGAAAAACTATAATTCATGGTCTTAAATCAGTTGGGCTTTTATTAGATAAAATGCGCTTACAAAGCTGTCATTATTCTTATGAAGGCTTGAAACCATATATGTCATCCAGAGAGCCAGAAAAATTAGATATGATGAATAAACTTGTTGAACAATTTCATAATGTGGAACCAAAAGCAATATGTAAGTAATTTATATATCATAGTAATTAAAAAAAGGTTTACATTTATTGACTTTTTATTTAGCTAATACTATTACAAGACAATCTAAAACCAATGAGGATGAAAAGGGACAAGAAAATTGCAGTTTTATGAAAGCTAGTAAAGGTAAAATTCAATGTAATATTTTTTTCATAAACTTTATTTACAAAATTTTATATATTAGTATTAAAAGTATCAGCTATTTCAAACCATACGCCTTTTCAACCTGTAAATAATACATCAATGGAGATCTCTATGAAACCTGAACAATTTATATCCTTGTTACAAAATGGAGCTTTAGCAAATCTTAATATTAAAATAAACCTAGCTAATTGAATTTTTTATAGTAATGTAGTATATATTTACTTCTTATAAATGTATAATTGTAAAAATATTATAGTTATTGTATAGCAAATAATAATATCAGTATATAAAAATTCTGCAATATTAGTTTATTATTGTATAGTAAATAAAAATATCAGTCCATGAAAATCTGCATGATCTTATTGGGCTGAACGATAATAAATATTACTAGAAGAATTATAATAGTAATAATAATTTATTTTATTGTATCATCAAAATTTGAAAAATTTATTGCTCCGTTTAGGACTTTAAATATAATATAGAAATAATATGAATAATTATTATATTGCTTTTTAAAAGATTATAATTAAATTAATTATTAATTACAGACTGAACATATAGGAATTTTTGATAAAATAGAACAATCATTTATTAAATGGCAATAAATAAAATGAATATTTATAAAGTAAATCCAAAAGAAGTTCAAGATAATATTAGAAAAATATATCAATGGAATTGGTAAATACAGAAGACCATTATCTAAAAATAAAGAGAAAGGTTATCCTATGATCACTCAGATAAATGAGTTATTGAATTACTAGGCTGATATCAGAACGCTCATCCACGCTTACTCAGGCACATATACCAGATTTCATCTAGACTCACAAAGAATCCCGACAAATAAGCATAAGCAAATTTGGAAAACCTTAGACATATACATACGTGAGCAGACCCATGAACTAAATCGTAAATAAGCCTTCATTGCAATTAAAGCCCAAACTTTTTAAATTTAAACACAATAACTCACCAAATGTACCAAATGTGATAAATAAATTCCGTTGATTTTGTTATAGATTTCTTGCGTAAGTAAGTATTCCATTGATTTTGTTGTGTTATTTGGAAATGTTATCCTATAAATGATTTGGAAACACACAGTTAAGTAATGTCTTTTTATATATTTTTTTGTTGTACAAATTTTATGTAATTTTGAGTACAAAATGTACATAAGTTAAATTGTAATGATTCATAAAGTCATGAGTCAAGACTTGTGTAATTTTGTACAATAATTTTTACCTTATTTATACTAGTTACATAGACTGATACAAGTTTACTCATAATAAATAAAATTATTAACACATCATTTTTACTTAAATATTGCATAATTCCAGCAAATTTTGATTTTGCATTGTTCATGATAAGTCAGCATAAGAAAATCTCTCATAATTATTATATGTTTTGACTAATTTATTTATTTTATGATCAACATATTAACAATTGTTGCATATATTCTATACCAATTTTTATGCTGTTTTACACATCCTTCATAATAAAAATGTTGCATAACTTTGACGTGTGTACATTCATTTTGTTAGTTGCATTAATAAATATTAGTAACATTTGGATTTTTTCATGACAGATCATGATTCATGACAAATCTTTATAATATATCCTTTTTTAGAAGTTTATGTGATTCATATTTTAGCTTTCATTTGGGTTTGTATAATATCATCATGCTAGGTCAATGAATACAATAACAACAAATTGAAATCGATTTATTATTAATCAAATCTCGATTAAGATTTTCGATTTAGTAATGAGTGTGCAACATTTCCCGATCACGTGATGTTATATTGGATAATTCCGGCCGAAACTAAAAATTCGGCCGAAATTATTGCTAATAATATATTTTCGATAAAAAGTTTACAGCTAATTTTTCCCTCTTTTTACATTTCCCACCTTTTATTATTTCTTGGGTTCTCGACTTTTTTTTAAAGTCAGAATCAGACTGAGCATTTAATGACTTGTTTAAAAAAACAGTATGCGGACAGTTCATAATTTGGTGAGGTTTTCATTAAGAATACATTTATTAATACATGTAATTTACAATAACATGATTATTATTCGTCTATGTTACACAATTCAAAATATTTATAAGAGAGTTGCAAGCGATTTTGTCTTATTATAAAAATAAAAATAAAGCAAAAATTAGTTTTGCTTATACAAAAAATGTTTCATAAGATTTTGTATTTTAGCTTAAATTGAACTAATTTACGTCAGACTTTAGATTCAGTAAAGATACTGATACAAAGGTTGAGATTGCAAAGGAGGATATTAGTAAAGTTGCGGTTGTGAAGGAGAATTTTGAAATTGTAGCGAATGTGATACCAATTTTTTACGATAAGCATCGATTTTTTCTACTCATACTTTTATTTTTTCAGCAATATTGTTGCCATTGGTAATCCTTTATCTTTTAAGATGTTTTCTTTAGTAGCTGGTGCTACGTATGGTTTAGTTTCCGAACATAGTGAAACTGGTTGTAACACAGTATCTGATTTAGTTGATGTATTCTCCCATAATGAACGATGTGTAAAGCCTGACATTGTCGTATAACGTTGCATATTTATACTACTTAGTTCTAAATATTGTCTAGTAGTATTCTCGATTACTATATTACTTGACTCTTCCTTTATTGTTAATTTCTCATTTTCTTCATCATTTTGGTCATAGTTTACTTGGTTTACTTTAGATAATTCTTCAACAAAATTGGAAAGAGCTTCATCCACTTCTACAGGAAAATTCTTGGAAATATGCCTAAGTAAATATAAATCCTCATAAATATCAACTAATTCTATCCAACTTTCTCTAAAACTCCTCCGGTCTCTATAAAACTTTTCCTCTAATCTCGTCTCCAATTTCTTTTCCAATTCTACTTTAGACTTTTGTGCATCCATTTCTTTAATAGAAAAGCAATTGTCCACAATTGAACCAATTAATGCGAAAAAACCGCTTGTAGCAGACCCAGTAATGACAAAAAACCTTTTTCTTGAGAGTAACCAGATAATGATAAGCCACCACTTATAGCAGAACTAGTAAGCGATAATGTACTACCCACGATTGTAATATTCTTACTAATTTGCTTAATACGAATGGTTTCTCCATTTCTTTCTCTTTATCAATAATTTGATTTTTGATATCAGTTTGTTGTTCAGATAAATTGCATAAATTTTCATTCAGTTGTTCGATTTTATTATGAATTTTTTTTAAACTTCTTCCATAACTAATTAATTCTCTGTCTTCATTTTGCATGTTAATTATTATGTGTCGATTATTTTTTTCCTAATTTACAGTTTAGTTTTATTTTATCTTATTCACTTTTATAACTTCCGGTAATAAAATTTTTCCAAAGTATTTGTTAAATATAAATATTCATGTGAAATTATGTATAAATAACATATAATTCGATTATATTATTTTTTTTTCCTTACTTTAATTTTTTTTTATTTTTTTGTTTATTTTGTTTCTATCTTAGTGAATAAAAGTATGTAACTTTCCTAACACTGCAATTTAGATTTTTTGGATAATCATTTTTCTAAGTTTAGAATTGACTTAAAGCAATCAAATAAACTTTAAAGGTTATTTGTGTCACATTAACTACTTAACTTAGCAAATAATTGCTTTTAGAAAGTTTGGTGAGGTTATTTATTTCTTGAAAATTGATCACAAATTTTTTTGGAAATTAAAATGGGGATTTGCATTAGTTTACGTTTGATGACGTAGTGGGTTAGGTTAAAATTAGTTATTGCGATGCGTCACACTCTTCTATAATAGTTCAATGTTCGCTTATTCTGAGAATATTCATAAAAAAAATTGCTATTTATCATATAACGCGACCTGAATTTAACAAATTAGGTAAGGGAAAATAAACAAATGAAACAAAATAAACAAATTAATAAGTTGCATGAAATTCTATGAAAAAGTCCAACACAACATGGTTTACCGTATGATCATTTGTAATATAGACCGAGATCCTTATAATCAATCAATTTTTAATAAGGTATAATTTAGAAAAAGAAATCTCAAACAATCAAAACAATAAAGTTAATAATAATATGAATAGATCGAAAAGGTCTTGAAGAAAAATAATTTGATAAAGATTATGTATCAATATAATAATACTATACAATTCAATTATTAAGGATTTATTCAACAAAATATTTAAAAAAAATATTATATTAATGATTAAAATATCACTTGAAGAAATAAACTACTTTCTTCTCTTTATTTAATATTGGTTTAAACTCTTAAAATTTTTTTTATCGTCAAATATAGGATAATTTATATCGAATTTTAATAATATTTGTAAATCGATATATTTTTATACACTTCAGCGTCACTCAGCGTCAGGTGACAGTAAATATAGATTAACACCTGACGCATACCACTTGTCACATATAATTAACATTAAATATACCACCTTAGTAAAAATTATATAAATTTATTTTCATGTTAAAAAACATGTAACTGTAAGACTCATATTAAATTGCTATTGATTCATTTCCGGAAATATTTTATTGGATATGTACAATTTATTGATGGGTGTAAAATTTAATTTTAGCTAGTCGCTAACATTAAACGATCCAGTCTTAAAAACATTTTACATAAACTGCTTCATAAATTAATTTTGCCAAAATTAATGTTTTAAAGTGTAGGTAAAAGGAGCGTAAAAAATTATTGAAAATATTAATCATAATTTACGCAAGTTCGTTACAAGAGAATCATATTATCATACCAAAAATTCATTTGACCTTACCAAATATTATTATTTCAATCGTACAAGCCTGCCTGATTTCCTTAAATAGGAAAAATATATACAGTATTCTCCAAATTGTCAATTCATCATCTAATTTCGTGATTTTTCATAATAAAACGTCACGATTATTTAAAAATATGAAAAGCCACTTAAGCAATTAAGTAAGCACTGATAATACTTGTTAAATTTCAAATTGCATTTATTTATTTAGATTACTGCTTATATACTGTTGTTACTAATTTACTATTTGTTTTTAATTACTATTTTTCTTTGTATTATTATTATTATTATACAACCTTTTAATAGTCAAATTCATAATGGATCGGTTTCTTTTTTTCTATCAAATAAAGTGCTTCATTTCTCCATTTATCTTCATTCTTAAATTTGCCTAATAACGGTTCTACCGAACTTTTCAATGATATGTCAAACCATTTTCTTGCTTCTTCCATCTGCTTGAGATCAGTGCATAATGATAAGATATCAAGGATAATCAAATTAATTTTTTTAAGATAAACATTTTTATATGTATTATATACCTCTTTTAGGATAGAAAGTGCCTTTTTTAAGTTTCCATTTTTACGATAAGCAAGTGCTATAATTCTACTGGGTTCTAATGTATCAAATTCAAGTTCCGGATGTTCTTTTCTAAGATTGTGTAATTCAAAAATTGTCTTTTCTAATTTTTTAATAAGAGAATGATCAGGTTTAGGATCATTTGTTACAAATTCGATTAATTTTTCAACAGTATTAAGTAATTGTGCTCTTTTATGTGCCGTCTCTGGTGTTTCAGATTTATCCAACTTACAAAGTCGACATTGACAATCTATACCCATTGTTTTAAGTAGCATTAATCGTATCTCATTGTTACCTTCACCATTTCTATAATTAATAAGTAGTTCCTCGCCTTGTAAAATAGGTCTAAGAGATCGTATAAACATTAAATCTCCAAGAATATATTGTGTAACATTTTCATCAACACATGAATGATTAAAATAAGATGGCAAAATCCATAATCCCTCACCACTCAAACTAGAATTTCCAATTATAATATTATCCAATCCAAAAGAATTAAGACCGACAATATTTCCAATTATATCAACATTTACCAGGTTCATGTTAGTTTTATCTAAATTTAAGCCATTGTAAAGTTTGTACACTTCTTGTCGATGATAAGGTTCTTCAAGAAGTTTCTGCGTAATGCGGTGTATTAATTCCACACTGCATAAAGATAAAGACTGTTTAATTTGAATATTACTCTTGTACCCAAGAACTTCATGACTATATACTATACTAAACGCCTTAGAGACTATCAATAAAGTATTTTTAGGAATATCCCGTTTTGCAATCCATCCTCTTCCTTTTCCTTCTACCAAACGAATTTCAATATCTTCACATAAAAAATCAGCATGATCCAATCTTGCTCCTATTTCATAGACCCATTCGTCATTACCTTCACTATCTTTTCTAATTTTAGCTTTTTCACAACACTCATCGATAATACTCATATAATCGTATTGCCCATTTTCATTTTCAGAATCTAAAATTTCCGCATGTTTCAGTAATTGTTTTATACTCTGCTTAATCGAAGAAATACTATCATTTGTATTGGATTTTGTACTTTGATACAAATTTCGAAGTGTAATAATGGCTTCTTTATAACGTTTAAGACCACAAAGAGCTTTACCTTTGCGATAAGCTGCTTTTAAATGATTAGGTTCATATTTAAGAACAACTTCTGCATCATTTAGAGCATTATGAAATTGAAATAATCGAAGAAATGCCTCTGCTCGATTAGCGTACAATGTGACATTTTGTGGTTTCAATTCGATGCCATTTGAATACTCATCAATAGCTGCCGTGTAATTCTTTGAAGCAAAATAATCATTCCCTTGACGTCGGAATTCATCAACGGTCTTTCCTTTAATTTCTTTCTTATCCAATAGATTGGAAGACCATATTAAGTCACCAAATAACTTGTCATTATTATGATCAATGATAATAATATCTTCAGGATTATTTGAATTAATTATGGTGTTCTTATCGCCAGCAATTTCATATGATAGGTTTTTGATAACGAGTTTGGTGCCTACTGGTAAAAATGATTGATTAATAGATCGACAAGCCGTCTGATCTTCCTTGTTTTTTGGTAGACTTGTCCAATTGTATAAAGCAAGTCGTTCCACATTACCCTCTGGATCTTCCACAAGAGCTAAAAGAGCGTCTAGTTTTTTAAATTTGGTTATAACTCGACATAACAAAAATTTTTCGGTGAATTTATAATCAATTTGTAAATTTGCTATTGATATCCGTTGTTGAAGATTTAAACTTAAATTGGGTTGACTGCAAGAGTTATGAACCATATATTTATTTTTATCATTAAAATTTTCTAATTTCTGATGTTCTTCAATTAATCGTTCCCTACTTTTTTTTTTTTGCGAAATATTACCAGTACTTAAACGTAAAATAACTTTTTGTAATATAGCTACTGATGATATTTCAGTATTTGAAAATTGGAATCTCATGGTTAAGAAATAACAAATTGTAAAAAAAAAAAAAAAAAAAAAAAAAAAAAAAATATTTTTCTGGGAATTTTTTTATTTAAAAAAAATTGATTATTGATTAATATTTAAAAAAACGTTGTAACATCATTGCAATCAGTTACATCATGTAAGACCATAAGATTGACTTATTAAGGGTGATGCACGATACATTTGATACAAGTAGTTCGAATTTATTTAATATAGTTGGCGTAACTGGTAACTGAGTTATAGTTCGGTCATTAGGAATATTTGCGGTAACCAATAGGAATACTGATTTCAATATTGGATGTCTCATAAAAGTATCGGTCAGTAAAATCCCGCATATTTCCTAATCGACTGAACAATAACAATTACTCATCAATTCATATATTATTAGTTATAATGATTTTTTACGGCGCAGCCTTGAAATAACTATTACTATTCTGACCATAAGACTATTAATATATCTTTTTAACCAATAATAGACTTTTATTCTAATAATGATAGACTATTTATTCAATAATGATATTCTATCCAATTTTTTTAATATATATCATACGTGAGAATATCAAGAAAAAAAACATTTTTTTAATGATTGTTAGTGGAATAATTATTAATGATTTAAACAATTCCAAATTAATTATATTTTAACTATTAAAAATTGTCATAATAATAATTTATCATTGTTTATTTAAACACTATTAAAATATACTTAGTAATAATTTAAAACGACGAAATTAACGAATTTAAAATTATCTTCAATACGATCACAAGACCATAAAAATTCATGTGATAAATCACGTGCAGAAAGGAATCAATTAAAGATAATTTGTTGACGATTATTTCTACACACTAAAATGATTCAGGTTCATCTTTACATGAAGGTAATTTCATCCATAAGTGGTGTCATGTTATTATAATTTATAAAATCAAGTTAAAATAAGCGTTATGATTATAATAAATGACCGTAATTATATTATTATAAAATGTAAATTTTTTAAATGCATTATTTTTGTTTATGACATTAGATATTTTAAAAATATTAATTCATTTATTACCTCAGGTGAAATATTTGGCCCAGAATCCTATCCTTTTCTTTTCATTTGTTGCCAAGTAAGGAGAATAATATAAAATATCATATGAGCTAGAATGATTTTGCATAATGATCAATACCATAAATTCAATTATAAATCATAATATACTTCATTTAAAATTTCAATATCCAAGAATTTCGATAGTTTAAATAAAATAATGATATACCGAATTTACTAATTAAAAAGTTACTATTTATATCGTTGTATTTAAGAAAAAAATCATTACTTCGAATTCTCATTATATGAATGAATTAAAAAGAAGTCAAATTTAATACAACAAATAATAAATTATAATGTATTTATATATTATTGGATGATTAAACTAAATAATAGTCTAATAGCGGCACTACGCGCTAATACATAGTAATATGAGATAACCGACCTAAATAACAATTATGTAAAAACTGCATGAACTTATGAGGATAACTGATAAAATAAATTATATAATCACTTTTACCTACTTAATAATTATTATTTCAATTTTTTTATCAATTCATTTTATTTAATTTATTATAATTTAATTAAAATGAATAAAATTTTATTAAACAATCACATTTTTTAATTAGTGTATTTAAATAAAGAAATAAAAATAATAACCTTAGATAACAATCGCTATAATCTCCTTTTTTTTTATAATTTTTTGCGTTGTTTAATATTGACAAATTTGATTATCATTTGTAATTGTATTAATAGCTAACATATCATATTGTATGAAACAACCAAACTTACATACAGTAAATAATTTGTTATTGATAGGACCCAGAAATATATATAAAAGGGTCAGACTAAAAAACATCATGAAAATCTTTCCTTTTTTAGATAATTTTTGATAATACCAGTCAGAATTTATTTCCTATAATAGTAACCGACTGACATTATCATAATTCCGGCGCGTACAGCTCATAGTAAAAATTTTTTCATCACCTGACCCCTATATATATATTTCTGGGTCCTTATTGATCAAGTTTTTAAAAACAATGTGTTTTAAAATTTAATTACTATAACCTATATAAAAGATAAAATATGTAATAAAAAATATATCTTTTTTATATCAACACTTTATTTTAAAAAAATTTCATTAATTTTATTGGTTTTCATCTTTTTTAAAAAGATTATATCCGACGGAGTGCGAGAACTATATAATTTACGCAAAGATTATATAATACAAAATAACATAATATTGTTATATGAATTATTATGAAAAATTCACTGTATAATGTGGTATTTGAAAGAGAAAGATTTTACTTAAGATTGTCAGTTCTACATAAGATTCTGTCATATTATGATCAACGTGGAATTTTTTACTTTATACTGCTATAGAGAGAGTGAGATAATTTGAGTTTAATGTCTTAAATTACAAGAAAGCAAAATCAATTCTGAAAGTGCAGATTAATACTGAACTCCAAAAGCAAAAATTAAAATCAACTAAACTACTGAAGTTGAATTGATTATCAAACTTATTCTGCAGCAATAAATTTGATTACAGATGAAATCAAAATAATATATCAGTTCAGCAAAATTACTAATTGTAAATATTTATCTAATTTTATAATCTTTTGTTACGTATTTTTTTTTCTTATAATTAGCCTGTTAAACCATTTAGTTTTCGCAGTTTAGCCTATAAAGGTTGGAATCAGATTTCAAACATTAATTAATTCAATCCTTGCCAATAATTAACCGTTAACAAAAAAATTCCCAAATTAATTTGACTAGAAAAAATCCTACATGAGCAAAAATTTGGACTAACATTTACATCTCCATAAAATTATGGTCCCTATACATACAAATATCCCAAAGCTATGGTGGCTCATATATTACGTATGCTTAAATAAAAAAACATATATTATATCTTGATTCTTTCACGATTAATAGATTTCGGGATAAACAATGTTTCTTGTAGAATGTGTAACGAATAGACCTGCATGACGGTTAATTAATGATCACAGAAAAAAAATCTCTTTTTTTCATTCTACTGTACTTTAAAAAAAAATTTTTAAAATGTATAATTCATTGTTATTTTGTTTAAGCACGTATATTTTAGGAATATGATACGTAATTACTAAGTAATAAATAATGACAAGATTTATATATATTATTTAAAATTTTATGTAATTATGTTTTATTTAAATAAGACGAAAAAAAAGAAATAATTATTACATTTGGGCACTTTTTTTTAAATATAGATTTTTATCAGTTATCACTTATTATTTCTGATTTATATAGTGTAGCTTATACAGTAAATGTTAAAAAAATAAACAAGCTTATCAAACTTTTTTTCCGTCTTTATTGGAAACATTGTAAAGCAGTAAAATAGTGGTAAAATTTCTATTTATTAAATGAAAATCCCTCTTTGGTTATTACTGTATACCATCTAATAACTTATTATAAAACCCTTTCTAGTATAACTTCACAACTTTTCTATAAAAATTCAAGTTTATTTTGTGCAATAATATGTCCTTTTTGAGCTGCTATTTTATATAATTCAAATGCTTTTGACTTATTAACTTCAGTTCCATTCCTTTATTATAATAATATCCAAGGTTAAATTGAGCATCTGAAAATCCTTGATCAGCTGATTTTTTAAACATTCAAAAGCCATATCTTAATTTTCTGTCTTATCAATTATTGTGCCATCAAAAACTAGCTCTTTAATATTTTAAATGCAACAAATCAAGATTATTTTGTGCGGCAGTATGTCCTTTTTCAGCTGCCATTTTATATGATTCATATGCTTTTGTTTTATTAACTTCAGTTCCAATTCCTTTACCATAACAATATCCAAGTTCAAATTGAACATCTAAAATCCTTGATCAACTGATTTTTTATAACATTCAAAAGCCTTAACTTCATCTTTTTTATGTAATTTACCCAAATTATATTATGCAACTTCATCTACATTTTCTGCTGCTTTATTTTACTAGTAAATAGCTTTGTCTAAATCCTTTTCTATCTCTTCACCATGTTGGTATAAAAGACCAAGATTAATTTGTGCAGTAATATGTCCTTTTTCAGCTGCAAATTTATATAATTTAAATGCTTGTAATTTATTAACTTCAGTTCCAATTCCTTCATCATAACAATATCCAAGTTCAAATTGAGCATCTGAAAATCCTTGATCAGCTGATTTCTTATAACATTCAAAAGCCTTAACTTCATCTTTTTTAGCTTCTTCATTATATAATTTACCCAAATTATAATATGCAACTTCATCACCATTTTCTGCTGCTTTATTATACCAGTAAATAGCTTTGTCTAAATTCTTTTCTATATGATATATAAGACCAAGATTATTTTGTGCAGTAATATGTCCTTTTTCAGCTGCCATTTTATATAATTTAAACGCTTTTAATTTATCAACTTCAGTTCCAATTCCTTCATTATAACAATACCCAAGTTTGAATTGAGCACTTAAAAATCCTTGATCAGCTGATTTCTTATAACGTTCAAAAGCTTTAATTTCATCTTTTTTATCTTCTTCTTTAGCATATAATTTACCTAAATTATAATGTGCAACTTCATTTCCATTTTCTGCTGCTTTATTATACCAGTAAATAGCTTTATCTAAATCCTTTTCTATATCTTCACCATTATGATATAGAAGTCCAAGATTAGTTTGTGCAATAATATGTCCTTTTTTAGCTGCTATTTTATATAATTCGAATGCATTTGTTTTATTAATTTCAGTTCCAATTCCTTTATCATAACAATAGCCAAGTTCAAATTGAGCACCTAAAAACCCTTGATCAGCTGATTTTTTATAATATCCAAAAGCTTTAATTACATCTTTTTTATCCTCTTTACTATAAATTTTTCCTAAATTATATTGTGCTTCTTCATTTTCATTTTCTGCAGACTTGTTAATCCAGTAAATAGATTTATCTAAATCCCTTTCTATACCTTCACCATTTTGATATAAAAGCCTAAGATTATTTTGTGCAGTAATATGCCCTTTTTCAGCTGCTATTTTATAAAATTTAAATGATTTTGTCTTATTAATTTCTGTTCCAATTCCTTTTTCATAATAATATCCAAGATTATATTGCACTTCTTCACTTCCATTTTCAGCTGCCTTGTTATACCAGTAAACACCTTTTTCAACTGCCATTTTATGTAATTCAAATGTTTTTGTTAAATTAATTTCAGTTCCAATTCCTTTTTCAGAACAATATCCAAGATTAAATTGCGCTTTTTCATTTCCATTTTCTGCTGCTTTGTTATACCAGTAAATAGATTTGTCTAAATCCTTTTCTGTTCCTTTACCATATTGATACAAAAGCCCAAGATTACTTTGTGCAGTAATATGTCCTTTTTCAGCTGCTATTTTATATAATTCAAATGCTTTTGTTTTATTAATTTCAGTTCCAATTCCTTTTTCAGAACAATATCCAAGATTAAATTGCGCTTTTTCATTTCCATTTTCTGCTGCTTTGTTATACCAGTAAATAGATTTGTCTAAATCCTTTTCTGTTCCTTTACCATATTGATACAAAAGCCCAAGATTACTTTGTGCAGTAATATGTCCTTTTTCAGCTGCTATTTTACATAATTCAAATGCTTTTGTTTTATTAATTTCAGTTCCAATTCCTTTATCATAACAATAGCCAAGTTCAAATTGAGCACCTAAAAACCCTTGATCAGCTGATTTCTTATAATATCTAAAAGCTTTAAATACATCTTTTCCATCTTCTTTACTATAAATTTTACCTAGATTATATTGTGCCTCTTCATTTTCATTTTCAGCAGCTTTGTTAATCCAGTAAATAGCTTTATCTAAATCCTTTTCCATATCTTCACCATTTTGATATAAAAGACCAAGATTATTTTGTGCAGTAGTATGTCCTTTTTCAGCAGTTATTTTATATATATCAAATGCTTTTGTTTTATTAATTTCAGTTCCAATTCCTTTATCATAACAATATCCAAGTTCAAATTGAGCATCTAAAAGGCTTTTATCTGCAGCTATTTTATATAATTCAAGTGCTTTTGTTTTGTTAGCTTCATTTCCAATTCCAAAATCAAAACAGTATCCAAGTTGATATTGAGCATCTAAATGGTTATTATCTGCAGCTATTTTATAAAATTCAAACGCTTTTATTTTATTAACTTTAGTCCCAATTCCTTCATCATAACAATATCCTAGTTGATATTGAGCATCTAAATGGTCTTTATCTGCAGCTATTTATAAAATTCAAATGCTTTTATTTTATTAATTTCAGTTCCAATTCCAATATTATAACAATATCCAAGTTGATATTGAGCATTTAAATGATTTTTGTCTGCAGCTATTTTATATAATTCAAATGCTTTTATTTTATTAATTTCAGTTCCAATTCCAACTTCATAACAATATCCAAGTTGATATTGAGCATCTAAATGGCTTTTATCAGCAGCCATTTTATATAATTCAAATGCTTTTATTTTATTAATTTCAGTTCCAATTCCAACATCATAACAATATCCAAGTTGATATTGAGCATCTAAATGGTCTTTTTCTGCGTCTATCTTATATAATTCAAATGCTTTTGTTTCATTAACTTCAGTTCCAATTCCAAAATTGTAGCAATTTCCAAGTTTAAATTGTGCACTTAAATATCCTTGTTCAGCTGATTTTTGATATAATTGAAAAGCTTTTTTATTACTTTTTTTCACACCTTTACCATCTTCATAACAACTACCTAAGTCATATTGTGCAGATTTATATCCACTTTCTGCTGCTTTTTGGAAATAATAAAAAGCTTTTTTATAATTTTGTTTTGTTCCAGTGCCATTATAATTATTAATTCCAAATCGTCTTATTCCTTCATAATACATTGTTTTATGGATTTTTATATCCACATTTTTATTTTTTTTATTACTAGTTCTTTTATTATAATTTTGATCAAAAATGCATTTGGAAATAATATTTCCATTATTTGCTGCTTTTTCATACCAATTAATAGCTTGGATTTTATCAATTTCTGTTCCAATTCCATAATAAAAACAATTTCCAAGTTGATATTGAGCATCTGTAATTTCTTTCTCCGCTAATATTTTATAATATTCAAATGCTTTAGATTCATTTTTTTTAATTCCTTTTCCTAATCTGTAGCAATTGGCTAGATAAAGTTTTGCTGTTGAATTTCCATTATCAGCAGCTTTTTGATACCATTCAATAAATTTATTTTCATTCTTTTCAATTCCAATACTAAATTTATAACAATATCCTAAATAAAATTGTCCAACAATACTTTTATTTTCTGCAGCTTTTTTATACCAATTGAATGCTAGATTTTTATTTTCGTCAATCCCATATCCATCATTATAACATTTACCAAGATAAACTTGTGCTATTGAATAGTTATTTTCTGCTGCTTTTGAAAATAATTCAAATGCTTTTTCGTCATTTTCTTCTATTCCAATACCATAATAATAAAATAATCCATTAAGCCAAATATAATCTGGTTTATTTTGATTTTTTATAAGCCAATTAATGAGATTATCCGTAATTTGGTTAAATTGTAGTGTTTTTTGATCAATTAGTTGTTGAATTTGATCAAAAGTATAACCCTTATCATGCTTCTTAATGATAACTGTAATTAATTTTTCAATCAATAAATTATTGATATTATTAAATGTTGATTCAAATGAATCTTTTGATAAATCCGTTTGAATTGATATACTTGATTGATTAATTTTAGTAAATATTCCTGTTGAATGGCTAGATACTTGATTTGGAAAACTACTTCCACAATCCATGAAATTTAATATACTATCCAAATTTGAATTATTATTAATGTCTAAACTACAATTAATATTAAAATCATCATGAATATCTGAATCACTTGTGTCAAAATCATTATTTATATCTTCATTTATATATGAGCCATCATTTATATCTGAATCACTATTTATGTCTAAAGTTTCTTGGTCAACTATAAAGTTATTAGTTTTAAAATATTGATCAGGTAAATTATTGATTTAAGGACTAAACTAACTTCTTGCATATTTGGACGCTCATCTGGCTCACCTTTCCAGCATTCTATTTAAAAAAATAATATCATAAATTTCTCTTTTAAAACAAATAAATAAATATAAATTATAGATATTAATTACCTGTGTATAAATTACTATATTCGCTGGGAGTATTATTAATAATTTCTTCCCGTTTACCATTTACTATGGTCAAAGATAAACCTACGTCATACTTATGATCACAAAATGGTTGTTTTCCGCTTGAAATTTGCCATATTAATACTCCAATACTATATACATCAGATTTTTTGTTTAATTCGTAACTTTGATAATTCAACTTTTTTGGGTCAATAAAAGGTATTACACCAAATATTTTTGATAGATTACTTGACGCTTTAGCAATTTTTTTTGACAATCCGAAGTCTGCCAACTTTATCTTCTTTTGATGTACAAGTACGTTATCTGCATGCTATAAGTGTACATGTATGAATAAAGTTTATTTAGCAGATATTATTAAAAAAAAAACTAATATATTCTCAAAACGTTAACTTTACCAGATCGCGGTGAATAATATCATTTACATGTAAAAATGCAACTGCACTGGATAGTTGGAATGATAACAGATATTTGTCATTCCAGTCAAGTTCATTAAATTGATTGTTTAAGTAAGTTTTTAATGTACCACTATCAGCATATTCTAAAACTAACGAGTATTTTTTTTCTGAATACGATATATGAAAGAAAATAAATTATTAATTATACATACTACTACACATCAAATTAAACATTGCATCCTAATACTTGCCAGTTTCTATTTTTGTAATGCCACAGAGACGTAAGACATTTTCGTGAAAATCTACTTTTTTTTGCAATTTTATCTATAAAAAATTTAATAAATTTAAACCTTAAAAAATTATTAAGATTTAAGATTACAATATTATATAATATACCTCATTGACAACTTCTTTAAGAGTTATATAATTATTATCGAAAGTTTTTAAAGCAAACAATCCATCGTTCCAATTGGCACGAATAACGCTTCCACATGCACCACTTCCTAACGATTCCAAATTTTTGAATTCTGAATAATTGTAATAATTGATATATTCATCATCTATTGATTTTTCTAACCAATCAATATAAATATTTGATGTTTTAAGATCAGTTTCTTTTGTTTCTTTTGACATTCCTTATAACAATTTATTTTGTTATTTTTAACGGAATTTGTTAGAAGATACTCCATATAAAAGTTTAAATGGTATTGTATTTTAGAAATGATCCACTGCCAATTATGTAATAATCTCGTAGGCTTGTACATTATGGCGTAACTTTGTATGACTGTTATGACTGTTACACAATGATGAATCCCTATAAAAAAAGTAGATACATTTTTTATACTGAAAGATACGTTTTGTATACGTCTAGATACGTCTAGATACGTCTAGATACGTTTTGAGATACGGAAAAATGCACAATTCCGTATCTCGCATGATACGTTTTTTCAGTG
>QZLH01000105.1:129650-151012 GCA_003833135.1 Oehlia diaphana | reverse complement strand
ATCTCAATTTGCCCCAATTTAAAAATTTGGGTAATAGTTAACTTGGGGCACCACAGTTTTATTGTAAGCCACATTTTAATAGAACACAAATGATAAATTTGAACGGTTAATTACTATTTAGCTAATTATTCTACAATGAATCTTAATAAAAATCGTATACATATAAACAATACAAATACAGAAAATTAATAATATAAACAATAATAAAAATGAATACATAATAATATTATATGTGTAAATTAATCAAATATAATCAATATTATCTATTAGATTAATCTGTCGACTGGTATATCGACTTGTAACATCGGAATCATGTGTGCAAAATTTTGCGTAACAGTTTCACAAACAAATTGAAAGCCAATGATTTTTGATGATCATATAAGTCACATGACCCAAATCAAAATTTTGGGCAGTAAAATGTCTGTGCCCCATTTCGAAATTTCAAGTTGGATTGCCCAAAATTGAAATTTCAATTTCGGGCAAAATGGATCTGCTCCAATTTTAAATTGGGGCAGATCGCAACTTGGGGCACAACATTAACGTTAGCAAAAACGCAATGAAAATGAACCTTATTGCTGAAAAATATGGGATATACAGGAAAATTTGCAAATTAACACTGGTCTTATTATTTTGTTAAATAATGTTTTACCAAATTTTTTCCTTGGATTTGTTACCTAGCTTTATTGGGTAGATCAGGCTGCGGGTTCCGGTAAGTGTCAATTGATTTTTCTCATGTCCTTTTATCTTGATTACTAATATAAATAATTTTCGTATTTTCTCTAGCACTATTCATTTTTTTTTTCTTGAAAAAACATTTGAAGAGTAATTTATTTTTTCATTTCCTTTTAGATTTAATCAAGAACATACCGAAGCAAGATTGACGTGTTATGAGAAATTGGCAAGTTTGAAATATTTTACTTTTTCCCATTTTTTATCTAGTATTAATTGATTAAGTTCTGTAAATGGTATAAAACAACATGATACGGTATTACGGGATGTTAAACGCTCTTATTAAAAATGATTTATGTTCTAGTATAATAAAATCTGACCAATCAGAATTCATGTTACCTGGAGAAATTTGGGGTTGTTGTATGAGTTACCTAATTCTTTTTTTTTTCATCTTCAGGTTTCTTTTGGAACTATACCTTTTTTTTATTAATGATTTTTATGGTTCTTTAAATTTTTTTTTCTCCTTCCTAGTTTTTTAGACTGGATTTCTAATTATTATTTTTCCTCTTTTTTCTTTCTTTCTGGTTTTCAGTCAGGGCCAGTGTTTTTTTTTTCTTTTTATTTTTCCTTAGGTTGATTGGATTGAAGTTGCAGTACTACGGTAAGCACTAATCTCTTTTTAGGTTTGGATCATTTGTTTATTTGACTTTTTCAGATCCTGCATTCATTTCGTCATTTTTTAAATTAATTATTATTTATTTTCTTTCGTTTTCTTTTTATCCAGATCGGGTTTGGCAGTAAGCGCCATGTTTGTATTTTCCTTTCATTTTTATTTAATTATTTTTTACTCTTTTTTTTTATTTTTTTATGTCCAGATCAGGTTCATTATAACGGTAAAAATCAAAAATTTTTCGTTTCGTTTTGTTTAATTATTTTTACTGTTTTTTTTTCAATTTTTTTCAGGTCCAGATCGGGTTTTGCAAGTTACTGGGGTAATTCAGTAAATGCCGAGTCTCATATTTACCTATAGACTCATCAATTTTTTTTAAAATTTTTTTACTAGTTAATTTTTTTTTGTCTTTCTAGTTCCGGTGAGTTGCTGCTTTTTTGATTATTTAGTGAAAAGATTTCGGATAAACAAATACGTTATTACAATTTTTTTTTTCTTTAAAAAAAAAAGAAAATTTGGGATCGTAAATTTTATGGATAAAGTTCATAGGTTATTATTGTAATTTTTTTGACAGAAGTATTAATTTACGAATACCGAATAATGTGTTAAATAATTCCCTAATTAAAAAAAAAAGTTTTGTTATTGTTTGATAAATTTTCGTAAATTATTAAGGATGCAGTTTTTTACACCACCAAAAGGGTTGTTGATTGATATGAATATGAAAAAAGAAAAGTCTAAATTAAAAGTCAATAATATATTACGTTGCAGTACTGATACTTGGCCTGACAAGTGACGACCCACTTCTGCCATCACCGAAAAGGAGGAATTCATATATAATTTTTTTTATTAAAAATAGGTTACTTTTAATATATGAGAAATTATAACCAACTAAAAATTTTGATTATTATATGTATTTTTCTTATTAATAAAGTTATCAACATCGATTAGGGAGCCTACATACTATTACGTAATTATTAAAGAGAGATATAACCAAAATCATACGTTACATGTAAAATCATATTATAATTTAACTGGTTGTTAAATCTAACAAGGGAGTAAGCTTATAATAAACTGAATATTATGTAATATATGTAAGCTTCATCAGAAGCTAAAATGATTATTAGCTAATATCAAAGAATTTTATCTTCGCATAGATTTACTAACTAAAGTTAAATTGTTTTTTTATTAGTAAATTATTTTATTATTTCAATTTATAACTATACCAAAAAAGAGATATGAATTCTCTTTTTTAAAAAATTAGTGATTAATATTATAAATTAACAGTATTTTGTACGACCAAATTTAATTTTTTAACAAAGAAATAAAAAAGAAATAAAAAAAATTGATATAAGGGACTAAATTCCCTTACTATGTATAAAATATATGAACTTTCTTATAGTGTTGATTATCTGTTATGATCATAATTTATTTTTGTTTTAAAAAAAAATTTCTGTGAAATAACTTTGATAATAAATTTTCTTACCTATTTGAATTATATAGTAATTTTTACATTGATAGCTAAATGATAGTCTTTCATATAAAATAACTTTTAAATAAATAATGGTTTTAAATATATTAATTTGGTCAAATAATTCTAATGACATTTTTTAAATATTTGTCTATATTGAAATTAATTAATACCATTGAATAATTAAATAAAAACTGTAACAATAATATTATTAAAATATAAAAACATAAAGTAATAAATTAATTATTAGTATTTCTAGATAAATAATTTAATAATAAAAAATCATTAAGACTGATGTTTAATTATACTTTATTTAAAAAACTCTATTTTCCTCGTATAAAGAAATATAACACGTCATACTGATATAACAATAAAAAACTAGTTAATCAAATTATTTTACTAGATAATAATCGCAATAATAGCTTTCTTTGTTTTTTTTTTTTTTTTTTTTTTTTTTTTTTTTTTGTTATCTTCATTGTTTAACAAATTTATAATTGTAATTAATAGCTATTAAGTTATATTGTATGACAATAAAATGAAAATAATTTAGTATTAATAATCATTTATTTCAACGTTTTCCTTAAATCTTTAATAAAATTATAATTATTTGATAAATCATTATTAATAAATCACCTTTTTTTTTATACTTTATGTTAGTACTATCAATAAAGTTGATTACATATAAATAGCATTAGAACTTTCAAGCAATACCATTATTCTTTGAATTTTTGAAAAGTGTATTTAATCAGATTTGTATCATTAATATATCAGTATATAAATAATTTTAGATAAATGAATCCGTGTGTAACATTGTAAATTTTGTGAAAAAAATCGATTATTACACAAAATTAACTAATTATCGTTAAGTACCTCTAGCTTTTTAAAATTTTTGATTCTTGAGCACTATCAAATTACACTGAAAAATGCCCTGACTCAATGTAATTAAGTCTTTTTACATATAATGTCAATAAATTTCTCATCAAACTAAAGGATTACTAATGATAAATTGAATACAAATATTTATTAATCTGGCTTTTTACCATAAAATACAGTTTATTTTCTTGTAATAAATTTAATTATAAAATATTAAATCAAGAGACAAAAATTTAGATAAATTTCTATCTAAAAAAAAATATTAATTATTTATAGATGCAAGACTACTTAATACATACTTCGGCAGGTGCTCTAATACTTTTCATTTATTACGAGAGAGTGAAGCCAATTTTAAAAGTGAAGTGAAGATTGCTGATTAGGGATGGCAACGGTTATGATCATAACCATTTAACCGTTTGACCAACCATTTAACATTTGACCGACCATTTTTAACCATTTGACCATTTAACCATATATTTAAGGGAGAATGTAGTCACGTGATTTATAATAAGAATATCAATGGCGCAAAAATTTAAAATATGAAGCCCAAGAACAAAGTACTTTAGTTTGAATAATTTTGTATTATTTTATTATTATTTTTGTAAATACATGTGAAAACATACCTATAGAATACAAATATATTAAAATAATAAATGACAAAACGCTTTTGTTAAAAAAATAATATTAGTATGTTTTCCAGTAGAGAGATTCTAAACTTTCATTAAGCGATTCGCAACCTTTTTGGAACTTCTTTTGATATTTTCTCTAAAGTATAATAATTAAGTTTAAACAAAAACTATACCTGGCGAACTTTCAGGTTCCAAAAAGTAAGAAAATAATATATATATTTTTTTAATATGATATTTAGTAATTTGCAAATGTTTTATTGGACACGGACGTACTGAATAGCACAAAAAATTTTTTGCGCCATGATAGTCAATTAAAAGTCACGTGATTACACTCCCCCTTAAGTAAAATGGTATAACTGACCGTTTAACCGACCGTTTAACAAATTTTTACTGACCATAACTAACCGTTTAAATTGCTATAACCGATTATAACCGATCATAACCGACCTATTGCTGATCTGCAGAAAATTTTACTACAGATAAAATCGTAAAAATATGCTATTGAATATCAGTTCAGTAAAATTACTAACGCTAATTGTAAATATTTAAATATTATAGCTTTAATTATGTATTTTTCTTCTTTATAATGAATTTTAAAGTAAAAAATGTCATTTTTTTTTATAATAAATTATTTATTAGGTACATACAATTTTGCAGAAATATAATTAATAAAGAATGACGGGATTTACATTATTTATAAATAAATGTAATTATGATTTTATTTTATTATGATGAGAAAAAATGAATGATTTTAACTTTGGACAATATTTGTAAGATAATTTTTTTTAGAATATAAGCCTCTATCAGCAAATCATTATCATATACTATCATTTTTTAGTGGTAAAATTCTATTTATTAAATCAAATTGACTCTTTGGTTATTATACTTTAATATAAATCCTTTTCTATAATTTCACAACTTCCATAAAAACTTCAAGTTCATTTTGTGTAGTAATATGTCCTTTTTGAGTATGTTTTTGATTTATTAACTTCATCTAATTCGAATAATTTTGTTTTATTCATTTCCAATTACTTTTTTATAACAATGTTCAAGATTAAATTGTGCTACTTTATTTCCATTTACTGCTGTTTTATTATATCAATAAATGGCTTTGACTAAATCCTTTTCTATCCCTTCACCATATTGGTATAAATAATTTAAGGTTATTTTATGCAGTAATATTCTCTTTTTCTGTCAAATGCTTTTAATTTATTAACTTCAGTTCCAATTCCTTTTTCATGACAATATCCAAGGTTAAATTGCGCTGCTTCATTACCATTTTCCGCTGCTTTATTATACCAATAAATGGCTTTATTTAAATCCATTTCTGTACCTTTACCATATTCATATGAATATCCAAGATTATTTTGTGCATTTAAATGTCCTTCTTCTGCTGCTATTTTATATAATTCAAATGCTCTTGTTTTGTTAGTTTGACTCCTTTCCAAAAACTTGATGATTTGAAACCTAGCCATCATGAGATCGACCTAAATTCGCATCGATCACGTGACGGCATGTTATCTTGGCGAAATATTTACGATTCATAAAAATTTTGCCAACATATCACCAATAAATAGTTTTGGAATAACTTCGAATTGTAATAAAAGTATTAATAAATTAGTGGCTAAAGTAGGATATTAGGCGAAACAATTAATTAAAGATGTTTTATCGAAACGAAGCTTATTATTTGATATAATAAATTAAATTTTATTTAATTATTGTAATAGCAATTTTCATTATAATAATATGATCATATTGTAATAGAAATGATGATAAAAACGCAAATAATAAAAATTTATATTTTTGTAATAAAACAAATATTATAAAATGCATAAATTCATTATATTTTAATAAAAATGTACAAAATTTTATAATTTTAGCAAAGTTTTGGCCATTTCTAGATGACACTGTTAAATTTTTTGTCATTATGTCCAAAATTTTCATTCTTTTCAGATCTCTGATATTATAATTAAAAACTACAGCCTTTTTAACTAGATTATTTAAATAAATCAATGAATTTTCTCTTCTCAAATCATCGATTTTCGCAGTGTTTAGCCACAATCATAACACAATTATTGTTTTTTTCATCAATAAAATCATCAATATCTTCTTTTTGTGGTATAGTATTGTGATAGCCATTGACTCTAAGTAGTAAAATAAATATCGTTTATGGCTTTTAGTGGCTTTTAAGCAATCAAACCAAAACCAATGAATTCTTACTTTGTATTTTTGCAATAGGAGTTTATATATCTGAATTCCTAGATCTTGGAACTTCACGTAAAGGAGTTGAGAGATCTGAATTATCTGAATTCTAGATCTTAGACGTAAAGGAGCTAATAAATTTTCAAGCCCGTCCATATTTCTATTAATTTCTTATAAAGATTCTGGACACAGAGCTGACATTCCACAACCACGTTTGGTTTTGGGTTTTTTCGTGAGAAGACTCATCCTAGTACTGCTACGTCCACAAGTTTGAGGCATTTTTAATCATTGAATATTTATGTAAATGAAATGTTTATTTTGTTTTATTAAAAATTAAATGGTATTTTTTTTGCTAATTATGTTTTTAAATCAATCAAATCAATCAAATAGTATTTTTTTTTTTCACTAATCATGTACAAATTAATCTAATTATGTCAGTATGTATTTTTAGTCAATTTAGACTATATTTAGTTAGTTTAATTCAATACGCAGTACTTTTTATACTTTTTTAATTTAGTATAAAAATTATGTCAGTACGTATTTTATTTAAATTAGTCTATATTTAGTTAGTTAAATTCAATATGCAGTATTTTTTCGTTTACTTTTTTTAAAAAGTTAGTTTAGTTAATTTCTACTGACTATTTAATTAATTTATACTATAATAAGTTATTTTAATCAATGTACAGCACTTATTTTCGTATACTTTTTCAATTAATATAAAAGCATTAGTCAAATAAAATTAGTAATAATTTTTTATTATGGTATTATGTAATTGACTTAAATAAAATATTACAAGTATCATGCGAAATAAATTGATTTTTCACACACTTCTTCACTTGTTACTTCATTTAATCCACATTATACTTATATTAGACACAGTCATAGCAAAATTAACAAGGTATCTTTACAAATATCAAATGAAGGGTATGAAAGAAATATATTTGAAGATACAATAATCATTTTTCTGAAAAATCTTTTATAGATATAATATTCCGTTCTTTTCATTTCGCCAGGCTGTCTGAAGGGAGATAAAATTGCTATAAATCACAAATAATACATCTGTCAAACTGTAATTCACCTAAAAAATTTGGCCTGTATATTAGAAATTGTTTTAAAAAATTGATTGCAGAAACAATTTATATATGGTATATTTTTTTTTTTAAGACATAATCATTTTACGAGATTAATAACTACATTTTCTTTATTTTGTAGGAACAGGACATCAGCTTTTTGAGTACCTGACTTCCTTCCGGCTTTCAAATATGGAATTATGGAAAGTATAATAGTCAGAAGAGAGTGTAGTAATTTTTTACATAAAGACATTAAATATCTTTTTATTTACATTTAGGATGTAAATACCAAGTTTTTGGACTTGTAAATTCGATTTAAGATATAGAAAGGATTTAGAAGTGGGAGAATGTAATGATTAATTTATTTGTATACTTCTTTTTTTCTATTATTTTTTAGGATGTGTATTTATTGGAATTTTGAACGTCTGAAGTTCCAGTTTCTGGACATGGAAGGTGGGTTGGTGAAATTAGAGGGTGGAAATTTAGGAAATGTTAGTAGAATGTTACTACCATTTTTTCTTATTTTATAGGTACCAGCTCCTTGAGTAAAGGGAATGGAAAGTTATATTATTATTGAAAGAAAAGATATTATTATCTTTTCTTTATTTTAGGTGAGCACAGCCAACTGGAAAGCTGGAGAGGATTAATTTTTGAAACGTTACTTACATTTTTTTAATTCTTTTATGAAAATTAGATTGAAATTTAATATTAGTTCTATCAATTCCATTGACTCCCATTGACCCTTATCAGCTTGACTTTTTCAAGTCAAACTGAACTGAATGACTTCAGAGCATCAAGTCAAGCAAAGCTGACCCCATCGGCGTGGCTTAGATTTAACAACACTAGGTTTGAGAGTACAAATTGGATAATGCTATATTACCCGCCAATATATATATTACGAGCAGAAATAGCTGGAGAAAGATTTTTCCATTAACATGGTCAATGTAGTTAATAGTGTACATTTCATTTACAATTGTAAAGCTGATGAATGTTTTGGTAACAGTCATTGATCTTAGAAATGATATGTACATTCAAAATATGTATTATTTTAATGCTGTATAATATTAGTTATTAATTATTTAAGTTCCAAAAATAGTACTTTAATACAACAATATTTTATTTTTACAGTTTTTATATCAATTTATTAAATTTTAAATAATCATAATATTAATTTATTAAATTTCGATAATACTAATTTACTAATTTGTTAAAATTTCGATAATATTAGTAATTTATAATTTTAATAATATAAAATTTAAAATTTAGATAATATAAGTTTACTAATTTATTTAAGGGCTTCGAAATGAAATTGATATAAATAAACTGTCGATCATCTTAATATGCAGTAACTGCATCTTGAAGAATTATAATTAAGTCAAAACTGAGTTGTGTATATCTTTACTTTAAATTTAATATGAACACACGATTTGGTCAAGATTTAGTTTCAATTTAGAAAATTTCTGCAAAGTCCAATTCCATTTTTGTAACAATTTCCAAAATAATATTGTGCTGCTTTATTACCACTTTCTGCCGCTTCATTATACCAATAAATGGCTTTGACTAAATCCTTTTCTATCCCTTCACCATATTGATATGAAGATATAAGATTGTTTTGTGCAGTAGTTTGCCCTTCTTCTGCTGCTTTACTATACCAGTAAATAGCTTTGTCTAAATCCTTTTCTGTACCTTCACCATATTGATATAAATATCCAAGATTGTTTTGCGCAATAATATGCCCTTTTTCTGCTGCTAGTTTGTATAATTCAAATGCTTTTGATTTATTATCTTCAGTTCCAATTCCTTTATTGTAACAATATCCAAGATTATATTGTGCATTAATTTGTCCTTTTTCTGCTGCTTTGTTATACCAGTAAATAGCTTTTTCTAAATCTTTTTCTGTATCCTCATAATATTGATATGAATATCTAAGATTGTTTTGCGTAGTAATTTGCCCTTCTTCTGCTGCTTTGTTATACCAGTAAATAGCTTTGTTTAAATCCATTTCTGTACCTTCACCATATTGATATGAATATCCAAGATTGTTTTGTGCAGAAATATGCTCTTTTTCTGCTGCTAACTTGTATAATTCAAATGCTTTTAATTTATTAGCTACAGTTCCAATTCCTTTTTCATAACAATATCCAAGTTGATATTGTGCATCTAAATTGCCTTTTTCTGCTGCTATTTTATATAATACAAATGCTTTTGTTTTGTTAGTTTTAGTTCCAACTCCAAAATTATAATAACATCCAAGATAATATTGTGCATTAGTTTGTCCTCCTTCTGCTTCTGATTTATAAAATTCAAATGCCTTTGTTTCATTAATTTCAGTTCCAATTCCAAGAATATAACAATATGCAAGTTTATATTGTGCATTTAAATGACCTTCTTCTGCTGCTATTTTATATAATTCAAATGCTTTTGTTTTGTTAACTTCAGTTCCAATTCCTTCTTCATAACAATACCAAGTTTATATTGTGCTGCTTTATTACCACTTTCTGCTGCTTTATTATACCAATAAATGGCTTTAACTAAATCCTTTTCTATCCCTTCACCATATTGATACAAATATCCAAGATTACTTTGTGCAGTAATATGCCTTTTTCTGCTGCTAGTTTGTATAATTCAAATGCTTTTGACTTATTAACTTCAGTTCCAATTCCTTTATAATAACAGTATCCAAGATTATATTGTGCATTAATTTGTCCTTTTTTTGCTGCTTTATTATACCAGTAGATATTTTGGTCTAAATCCTTTTCTATACCTTCAACATATTGATGTGAATATCCAAGATTGTTTTGTGCAGTAATTTGCCCTTCTTCTGCTGCTTTACTATACCAGTAAATAGCTTTATTTAAATCCTCTTCTATACCTTCACCATATTGATATAAATATCTTTGTGCAGCAATATGCCCTTTTTCTGCCGCTAATTTGTATAATTCAAATGCTTTTGATTTATTAACTTCAGTTCCAATTCCCTTATAATAATATTATCCAAGATCGTTTTGTGCATTAATTTGTCCTTCTTCTGCTGCTTTATTATACCAGTAAATAGCTACATCTAAATTCATTTCTACCCCTTTACCACATTCATATAAATATCCAAGATTATATTGTGCTTCTTCCTTTATTATACCAGTAAATAGCTCTATCTAAATCCTTTTCTGTTCCTCCACTATGATGATATAAATATCCAAGATTATTTTGTGCAGATATATGCCCTTTTTCTGCTGCTAATTTATATAATTCAAATGCTTTTGTTTCGTTAACTTCAGTTCCAATACCTTCCTTATAACAATATCCAAGATTATATTGTGCAGTAATATGTTCTTTTTCTGCTGCTAATTTACATAATTTAAATGAATTTATTTTGTTAACTTCAGTTCCAATTCCTTTTTCATAACAATATCCAAGATTATATTGTGCTTCTTCATTTCCATTTTCTGCTGCTTTGTTATACCAGTAAATAGCTTTGTCTAAATTCTTTTCTATACCTTTACCATATTGATATAAAAGTCCAAGATTATTTTGTGCAATAATATGCTTTTTTTCTGCTGCTATTTTATATAATTCAAATGCTTTTATTTCATTAACTTCAGTTCCAATACCGAAATTGTAACAATATCCAAGTTTAAATTTGGCAGCTAAATACCCTTGTTCAGCTGATTTTTGATATAATTTAAAAGCTTTTCTATTATTTTTTTTCACACCCTTACCATCTTCATAACAACCACCTAAGTCATATTGCGCAATTTTGTCCATTTTCTGCTGCTTTTTGGAAATAATAAAATGCCTTTTTATAATTTTGTTTTGTTCCAGTGCCATTATAATTATTAATTCCAATCCGTCATAATCCTTCAAATTACACTGTTTTATGAATTTTATTTCTACATTTTTATTTTTTTTATTATTAGTTTTTTTATTATGATATTGTTCAAGAATGCATTTGGCAATAATATTTCCATTATTTGCTGCTTTTTCATACCAATTAAAAGCTTGAACTTCATCAATTTCTGCTCCAATTCCATAATAAAAACAATTTCCAAATTGATATTGAGCATCTGTTATTTTTTTCTCTGCTAATATTTTATAATATTCAAATGCTTTAGATTCATTTTTTTTAATTCCTTTTCCTAAACTGTAGCAATTGGCTAGATAAAGTTTTGCTGTTATATTTCCATTATCAGCTGCTTTTTGATACCATTCAATAAATTTATTTTCATTCTTTTCAATTCCAACATTAAATTCATAGCAATGTCCTAAATAAAATTGCCCAACAATACTTTTATTTTCTGCAGCTTTTTGATACCAATTGAATGCTAGATTCTTATTTTCTTCAACTCCATATCCATCATTATAACATTTAGCAAGATAAACTTGTGCTATTGAACAGTTATTTTTTGCTGCTTTTGAAAATAATTCAAATGCTTTTTCATCATTTTCTTCTATTCCAATACCATAATAATAGAATAATCCATAAAGCCAAATAAAATCTGCTTTAACTTGATTTATTGTAAGCCAATTAATGAGATCATTTGTAATTTTGTTAAATCGTAGTGTTTTTTGATCGATTAGTTGTTGAATTTGATCAAAAGTATACCCCTTATCATGTTTTTTAATGATAACTTTTTCAATCAATAAATTATTGATATTATTAAATGTTGATACAAATGTATCTTTTGATAAACTCGTTTGAATTGATGTATTTGATTGATTATTTTTAGTAAATATCCTTGTTAATTGGCTAGGTGCTTGATCTGACAAACTATTTCCGTAACTCATGAAATATAATATATTATCCAAATTTGGATGATTATTAACATCTAAATTATTATTTATATTAAAATCATCATAAATATCTGAATCATCACTTGTATCAAAATCATTATTTATATCTTCATTTATATATAAGCCATCATTTATATCTGTATCACCATTAATATCTGAATCACTATTTATGTCTAAAGTTTCTTGGTCAACTATATAGTTATTAGTTTTAAGATATTGATCAGGAAAAATTAATATTTTAAGAATTAAAACAACTTCTTGCATATCAGGACGCTTATCTGGCTCATCTTCCCAGCATTCTAGTTATTAAAATAAATTAGTATTATTAATAGAGTCCCATTTGAAGTCAAATATTGTGCAAAATCATTACCTGTATATAAATTACTATATTCAGGGGGAGTATTATTGATAATTTCTTCCCGTTTACCATTTACTATAGATAAGGATAAAATTCCGTCATACTTATGATTACAAAATGGTTGTTTCCCGCCTGAAATTTGCCACATTAATACTCCACAACTATACACATCAGATTTTTTGTTTAATTCGTGACTTTGATCATTAAACTTTTTTGGGTCAATGAAAGGTATTACGCCGAATATTTTCGATTTATTACTTGACGCATTAGCAATTTTTTCTGACAATCCGAAGTCTCCCAACTTTATCTTTTTTTGATGTACAAGTACATTATCTGCATGCTATAAGTATATGAAGAAAATTTATTCAGCACATATTATTGAAAGAGATAATATATTTTTAAATTATAACCATACCAGATCGCGGTGAATAATTTCATTTTCATGTAAAAATGCAACTGCACTAGATAGTTGAAATGATAACAAATATTTGTCATTCCAATCAAGTTCATGAAATTGTTTGTTTAAATAAGCTCCTAATGTGCCGCTGTCAGCATATTCTAAAACTAACGAATATTTTTTTTCTAAATACAACGTGTGAAGAAAATAAGTAATTAATCATACATATTCATACTAAATTAAATAATACATCATAATACTTGCCAGTTTCTATCTTTGTAATGCCACAGAGTCGTAAGATATTCTCATGAAAATCTACTTTTTTTTGCAATTTTATCTATAAAAAATTTAATAAATTTAAGCTTTAAAAAATTACTAAGATTCAAGATTACAATATTATATAATATACCTCATTGACAACAACTTTAAGCGTTTCATAATCATTACTGAAAGATTTTAAAGCGAACAAACTATTTTTCCAATTAGCACGAAAAACACTGCCACACGCACCACTTCCTAACAGTTTTAAACTTTTGAATTCTGAATAATTGTAATAATTGATGTGTTCATCATCAATTGATTTTTCTAACCAATCAATATAAATATTTGATTCTTTGAGTTCAGTTTCTTTCGTTTCTTTTGGCATTCCTTACAATAATTTTATTTTGTTTATTTTAACGGAGATTGCTAGAGATATTCCGTAATTGCTGACATTTAAGTTTAAATAGATTTTCCCCAGCTTCACCATCAAAAAAGCTCGGGCACGTGACCGTGAAAATATTCGTCACATCGTCACACCTCCGGCCGAGCTTCACTGTTTATATATATCTGGGGTGACAGTTTTTTTCGAGTAAGTAAAAATTTATTCGTCACGCCCTTATTCGTCACTGTATATTTCACGTGTTAGTGCATAACGCCGTAATGCGGGCCAAACCCGAGCTTTTTTGATGGCGTAGCTGGGGGAGTTGTTTAAATAGTATTATTTTTAGAAATGATCCTCCAAATACGTAAGCCCATACATTATGGCGTAACTTTGCATGACTGTTACACATGATAAATCATGAAAGTAAAAAAAAAGCAAAAGCAAGAAATATCAAAATTGACATTGAAATATTGAAGTAAAACGTAAGTTGGTGGGTATTGGAGATGACACGTTATTTAAAGCATAATATTCTAACCAGTTTTTTCTGATTTAAGGCGTTCCTTTTTTTATTTATCAGCATGATCATCACGCAATTATATTCTAATAAATATATTATGAAACGGAACCGTTGTGAATCCGGAACGATAAAAAGTTTTTTCCACAATTTGCAAAAAAAATTTGCTTATTGATGTAGCACAGAATTTTGATGAAGTGCACGTGAAAAAAGCCACGTGACTTACGTCATCACCTTTCATAGAATTTATATATATAGTCCTTCAGACTAATATTAAGTAATAAATGTATTCTAAAGCAACCTTTTAAGTCTAAATTATGTCTCGCAAAAGAATACCATTAGAAAAGTTAAGGCTCATCAAAAATGTAACATGAAAATGAAATGTCAATTTATATAATATAAGTTTTTGTGGAACCAAATGATATTGAGACAATCACTATACCATATCTTGAAAAAGTTTATATATTTGAACACGCAGCAAATGTAAGGATTACGTTGACTTTTCGCATATTTAAAAGAACCACTTTATATTTGTTACAACTTGATTGGTTTAACTAATTTATTTTTAGTATCATTTGATTTATTTAACGTAACAATCGTAACATCATTTAATTATTGTGCACCAATCAAAATAATAAATAAAAGTACGTAGTATTAGAATAGTAAGATCATCAAAATCAATAATTCTGGCCGAATTAAAAATCGGCCGGAATCAACAATTTAAAACATAATTCTGGCCGGCATTAAAATTAGTCCAAATTTTTTTTCAGGACAGCAAATATTTTATCACGGTTTTAAATTAAAGGATTTTTTAATTATGAGTTATGACTTAAATTATGTTTTGGAAATCAAAAAAAAGAAAGAACAAAGTGAGCGACCTTTATGTATATTGTATACATCGAATAAAAAATTATTTTGTATTTGAATTCAAATTTCTTTTTTTTTACAAAATTGTTAAAATTGTTGGCAAAAGATTTGTTCGGTCGTAATTGCTACAGTAGATACTTTATTGCGATGAACGTAAAATTGGGCTTGACTAATTCATCTGCTATTTTATGTTTATTATGTACAGTATCTTATGTATTTGAAAGAGTATTTAAATCCCAAATTATTAACAATAGTACACCAAATTTTCCAAATAAACTCTTTTGTCATGTAATAAACATTTTATTAAAATACTCTTATAATATAACGTAAAACATATAACTTATTTCGTTGTATTTTTTTTTTAAGAAAAAATGCTTAAAATAGATTAATAAATTTGTATAAAACACTTAATCAATGATAATATTGATTCATTGTTTACTTTCTCCTTCATTTTTTCATAGTTCTATAGTAGGTATCAAAATAATTCTAGAATCTAAGACTAATTTTTCACCAAACTTACTACAATAAGTACAAATTATTGGTAATCCAAAGTATATAAAAGGTGGTAAAGCCATAATTATAAATATTTGAAAAATCATAATAAATGCTAAAAAAAATAAAAATTTATATAATACGAAATAAGAAAAACAATCATATGTATATTTATTTAAACAAAAATTTATTCCAAGTCGTATTGTATTTGGATAAACTGGATTTGTAAGCGAAATTTTTGTAATCGGATAAAGTGGAGTTCTACGTGTTATTTCTGGGATAGTATCAAAGATAAAATTTTTTGGATTCGTACAGAATGAAGTTGTAATTATTTCAATTCTAGCCAAAGATCTGTTTAAATAAAGAAAATAATTAATAAATAAAGCAGTATCAAAAAAAAAAATATATATTCTGTAATAATATGAACATTTATGTAAATTATGTGTTCTTTTTATAATATAGTACAATACCTCCAAGAAACTACGGTCGCTATAGAAAATAAATATCCCAAAGGAGGGAGCACCAACGAAAAAACAACACTTATTGAACCAGTACAGAGTACCCATACGAAACAAAATAAAGTCCATGGAGGGAACCAGAATACAAGATAAAATATACTAGCCCATGCATTAAGTTTATACACTTCCTGCCAAGAATTCGTAAAACGTTGAATTTTTTCTTCTACATACTCATTATCGGCATCATTATAAACGTTAGTCATACCGTATTATATCACTTATCGGTAAAACACAGAAAATTAAGAAGAAAGTTATATTTAGCATAGGTATAGATACAAAATGGAAATTCATTATATATTAGAAACTTCCTTATTATAAAAGTGGTATTACCAAACTGCACATTATTGTTTTTTTACTAAAAAAGAAAACGTTGATCATTTTGTAGTACGATTGTACGAGTTGTCTTCGTCCAATGATCGACTCATACTAAAGGTATATAAATAATCTGCAATGATTTATCGAAAAAAAAATTTTACGTGAATAAAGACGGTGAGTAATGAAAAATAATTTGATAATTTAACTTGATATAGTTACAAAATCATTCATTCAATCATTTCATTCTAGAACATTGAGTTATCTTTTTAAGAAGGTATTTTTTTCACGTAAAGAATTAGCTTTGTGCTACGTAATATATTGAATTATAATAGTTTAGTTAATATGTAAATGTCAAATTATTAATAAAATTTTTAAAAATTTGGTTTATATATTTATTAGATTTTTTCAGTCAATTAGCGAGAAATAAATGGTAACTTACTATATTATGAAACTTTTGCGTGAATAACTTGAAAATAATAAGTTTTAAAATAGAACCGATCAACCTAATAGAATATCATTTTATTATTTTATTACGTAAAAAAAACATTCGATTAAACAAATACGCACGCTATTACAAATTATGACCGTAAATTTTATGGATAAGTTATTATTGTAAATTCTTTGACAGAATGACGGAAGATGTTTATAATTTACGAATATCGAATAAAGTGTAATATATTATTCTACAAAGTTTAGATCTACTATTAGATTTATGATTATCATTAACTGCTAAGAAACTATCAACAGATGCACGTTCATAGTAATTTATATGTAGTTATATACCCCATATTCTAAATTATAAGCTATTAATCTTTGTTTAATTTTACTATCAATTTCGTATTCTCTGTTTTCATTTCCTTCCTCGTTTGTATTGTTTCCTGCTCTTTTTTTTCCTTGGTCTATGTTACTTTGATCATTACTATACAGTATTCTATTTCAATATTATATACTGTAAATATGTAAATCTATATAATCGATTTTTTTTCTTTATTTTCTCTTTGAGTTATTTGGTTTCATACTTTCTTTTTTGGATTCAAAATGACTAGTCTGTTGCAGATTATTAAATATACTGTACTAGCCACGATCATCAACGACAGAAGTACTAAAAGTTGATCGGCAAAGAAAGTTTTTAAGAAGGTTTCAGCCGTACGCGTTGATGGTTTTTCAATATTCATCCAACCATCCGGCCAAAAATGACTTTTTTTTTAAATTAAAAACAATTAATAATTTTACTTTTTTAAAAAAAATAAAGGATTAAATTTAATTGAAAAAACGATATCCATCGATCCATTTGACCAAAAATGAAATAATTTATTTTCTTTTAATAAAAGTGTGATATACAAATATAATGTTTTTTTTTTCTTAATAAGGGAAGAGCTAATTAAAAATAAAAATAGTAAATTGAAAGTTTCCTCAGACTGGTTGACAGGTTTCGACCAACTTTAGATCGATTAGTCAAATATGGTTTTGTATGCTGAAAGATAATCTATTTTTTTGTTTTTTTTCTTAAAAAAACTTTTTTTGCTGAAATTTTGCTTTCTTTTTTAGGGTTTTTTTTTTTGGCTTTTAGTTCCGCAATGAATTTTCACGGATAAATAATAAATAATAATATTTTTTTTAACTTATAAAAAACTAACTTACAATGAGTCAATGAGAAGAAAATGAACGGTAAGTTTCTTTATTTGCGATTTTTTTCCTCTATTTTTCCCTTTATTTTTTCATTTATTTTAACGAACTTTATGAATTATTCATTCTTTCTTTCTTTTGGGCGGGTTTTCAGTTTCTTTACATAGGACTTTGGAAGTTGACTTCCAGCTGGACTTTCAGTTGATATTGAATGGCACTTATCTTTCTTTTGTAGTGGAAAGGTTTGGAACATTACATTTTTCTTCAAAACTTTTAAAAGTTTTTTTTTATTTGTTATTTTGCTTTTTTTTTAAAAAAAAAATATTTTTTCTTTTTGTAGGTATCGATAGAGTTATCTTCTTGTATCCTGAATAATAGGGATCATTTCAATTATTAAATTATTGTAAATTTTAACACTGATTTGATTTTCTTCCATTTTTTAATAATTTAATATTTTGTCAGTTTCTGATTTTGTAACTTCACAGAATGGTAAAAATATAAATGGATAATATTTGTAATTATCAGTTTTAATATAAAAAAAAAAAAAATGTTTTTACAAAATAAATTATTATCAAGAATTACTGTATTTAATTAATTATATTAGAGCAAAAAAAGATACAAATGACATAATTTGTTATATTATTGAAACTCATTCTTCCTGTGAGATGTCTTCGGTCTACTGACGAGAAACCAATAAATAATAATTTTTTATGAAACTTTTGTGCAAATAACTTAAAAATAATAAGAGATAAACTTTATTATAAACCGGTCAAATTAATAGAATAAATACGAAATCATATTATTTCGCACGTGACAAAAAATGCGATTAAACAAATACATATCATGATATTATATATATATTTATCTTTTTGATAGAAAAAAGTTAATTCGGTTATAGACTTACAGTTCATGTATATTTTTTGAAACCCATTATAATATCAATTCAAGTTTTGAAACTGTCTTTAATTTACGTTACAGATATAATTTATTTTTTATTTTCAAAAAGTAACTATAAACGTAAATAATTAACTAAATCTGAATAAACATTAGATATATAGGGTCGCATTCAACCCACCGGAAATTTGGCCGATAGGCACATGTATGTTTTGGTCGTTTTTCCGACACCTTTTACCGATAATCATTCAAACAGCCGACAATCAAATTACCGACAAATATATTTATTTCTTTTTTTGTAAATGGGAATTATTTATTTTTTCTCTATAGAAAAATCTTTTAATCTTGGTAAGCATATGACAATCACCAATTAAGAAAATTCAAATTCACGTAATGTACATAATCAGATTATCAATTAATCCCCTAAATTACGTCAATTTTTTGAGGTATTTAATATTACTGTATAACACAATGCAAATACCCCATTTGTTTATCGTGTCGGTCGGTGAAATTATTATCGGTTAATTAGATTGAACTCAAATAAATATACAGTTCTCGAAACTTCTTATTCATTTACTTAAGTGACTCCGTATTCAACCTGACTATAAAATTCTTCATCCAAGCTTACACTAATTATCTCAGTATTTGATGACATTCAATTATCAACAACTGATACAATAAATCTGTCAATTAAATTTTAATTTTAAATTTAATATTTGTACAAATTTTTAAATAAAAAAAAAATAAAAATTTAACGGCAAATATCAATTAACGAATTTACCTATCACAAAAATATTTGATTATAAATATTTTATAAATAATTTACTTTTTTTTTAGCAAACTGGTAATTTTGAAGTATTAAATTGCTTAAATACAGTATATTCAAAAGTAATCTTATGAATTAAACCGAATTTTCCCGAATATTAACTCACTTGTTTACTTGTCGATTTTAGTAAAAATGTATTTAAGCTAATATTTCAGTGAACATTATTTTTAAACAATATATTTAAAAAAAGTTTTTCTAACAAAAAAGAATAACCATAGTATATTCCTCTGAAAAATTTACGAAAAAGCCAACATCAATATTATTTAAAATCAATGTAAAAAAGTAAAAAACGTTTTACGAAATATAAAATCAGCCTTTCATGATCTCCTAGCTATTTAACATTATTAAGAACTTCTATTATTATCTTAAATTCGTTGCGAAATAACTGGTAACTCTTTTATTTCAACTTGTTCTTTACCAAGTAATTGATTATCTGGCAAAACGAATTGATCCAAATAATTTAGACGGAATAAAAAAAATCATCAAAATTAGTATTGGACCAACAAATCATCACGTGCCGGCACCTTTTTTAGAAGTTGCACTACATAAATCGGTTCTTTTTGGCACGTGCCATACTTATCGATTTTTGCGTATTTCACTTTCCTACATAAGACGATGATAAATGATGCAAATTAATTAATATAAATTCTTATATTTTTAATTGGCTTTTTACATTAAATAACATTTGGGACAATAACCGCTAATATGTATATAAATCCGATTGATCCCTAAGTTTCCGGGATCATATATCGGAAAATTTCTTTTTAAAGATATTACAAATGAAAGGATTTAATTATTTACAAATCTGATTATAAATGATAAATTAAAAAGTAACAAAATCATGAAATACAAAATTATATTTTATAAAGCAATCAATCAATAAAATTAATTAGAAAATTAGAATTGTATGGTTTCGAAAATAGTCTTTATTAAAACGAAAAATGGAAAATAATGACAAAATATATCAATAAACAAATTTCTTAGAACTTTCCTGTCTTTTTTTTAAAATATCATATACAAATTTTGCTAATTCTTTAAAAAAGTGTTGCACGATATGACAATTGTTATATTAAATATGGAAAGTAAATCTAGATTGACAACAAAGATTTTGAATTTACTTGTTTTATTGATATCATTTAGAACCGCAGTATAACGACGTTTCATAATACAAAAACCTCATAGTGGATGTAAATCAATTATTTATCCCCAAACGCCAGACAGCTTACTTAATCATCTTGAAAGCTATCTTTTAGGCTATGCGAAATAATAATAAATAATAATAATTTGGGATTAATATTTGAAATGTAATAAAGGATTTTGTAAGCTTGCCCTATAAAAAAAGTAGATACGTTTTTTATACTGAAAGATACGTTATGTGTACTGAGATATACGTCTAGATACGTCTAGATACGTTTTGAGATACGGAAAAATGCACAATTCCGTATCTTGCAAGACACGTTTTGTATACGGAGACACTGAAAAAACGTATCATGCGAGATACGGAATTGTGCATTTTTCCGTATCTCAAAACGTATCTAGACGT
>QZLH01000105.1:101842-126609 GCA_003833135.1 Oehlia diaphana | reverse complement strand
TACATCATTAAATACTATTAATCTTATTATTTTTATTGAAATCATTGAACTTATTACTAAGGTTTTTACTTCAAATCACCGGGGGTGATCATCACCGTTGGCCAGAATTATCAATTTTTACCGGCACTATATTTGTTTAATGCTGGTCGATTGTCATAATTTCAGTCACCGGTGATCATCACCCCGGTGATAGTTAGAAAAATTCTTATTACTAAATATCCTAAAATAATATTAATAAAATTTTGCACATAGCAGTCAATTGTAAATTATTCAAAACAAATTATCTAAAAATTTATAATACCTGCAACTATTTCATAAAAATATAAAAGCTTAATAACGTTGTTAAACCGAATATTAAAGAAAAAATGGCCTCCACCTCAAATTTACCTTCCAAATGCACATGAAGAAAGGGCTCAAAAGCTTCTTCCTACGAAAAAGGAACAAAAAAAAAATGTTAAAACTAAAACATTAATAACATACTTAAAACAAATATTAAAGAAAAAAGCCCCCTTAAATTTACCTTCAAATGCTCATTAAGAAGGGTCGCGGATCATCCTACAAAAAAGAAACAAAAAGAAATTTAGGGGTAACCTTCTTAAACAAAACTACTAAAGAAACCACCCTCCTTTAAATCTACCTTCAAACGTTGTTCTGAAAGTCCAATAGGCCAATAGGCCAAAAAGTTAATTTTTCCTAAACAAAGAAATAAACGAAGAACGTTAATAACGTTCTTATATTAAATTATTAAAGAAAACACACTCCTCTATTGAATTTTTTTCAAAGTCCTGTTTCGAAAGGCTCAAATATTCAAAGTTATTTCTACAAAAAAAAACCGAAAAGAACATATTAAATACAGATAAATAAAATAAATAAAATAAATAAATAAAATATTAGTCTTGCCTTTTTCCGCAAGAAACGATAAATCTATCGTATAAGATAGTAAAACAAGGACACATTTGCAAATATGCACTATTTTTTTGCATTCTGGACATCTTATTCCGTACGTTACACCCATTCTGAACGTTACACCCATTACGAACTTACAACTAGTTGGAAAATTACGGCAATAACTTACAACTTTATCGACATACGGTTACAATCTTTCAACCTATTGCAACTATTACGGCGACCAACCCTAATATAAAATATAACATAAATAATATGACAGTATTGTCAAAATAGGTAATGGGGTAGGTATACATATTAATGTTTTAATTAAAAATTAAATGCATTTCTGTTTCGTCGATTCAGTTGCTATTTAAATCATGTTTTCCATACTATAATATACATAATATACATATGAAATAAATTATCATAAATAAATTAATTACCCTTGCACTCGGCTTGTTTCCCTCCAAATAAAACAGATAAATAATTCTTCGCCAAAAAAAACAGAATTACTAGGTTTCCATTTGGGCGTCGAAGATCTTTTCTATTCTATTATTATGCAGTTTACTTTACACGACGTATCTGCAAACAAACTCTACATTCTATATTAAAGCAGGTTTATAAACGGGTTAAAATGGGTTTGATGATGAACACCCCAAAGGTTTAGATCACGTGCTAATAAATAAAGCTTTTTTTGTGACGACACTAGTTTTAGAAATCAAAAATAATAAAACGCAAAACAATGCTTATCACTACTTCTTCGCCATTTGTTGTGTTACACCAAAGAAATCGCTTGTGGCTCTGAGTAGGCCAAAGTTGTTGGAAGGCGGACTTCGTATAAAAAGACTGTATTCTTCAAATTTTGCGAAGTATTGAAAGGCGGTTCTGAATGTGTACAAAGGCGGTGGCTTTTCAAAAATCTCATCACAAATAGACCCCACCTTCCTTTAGGAGGATCAACATTTTCAATAACCAAAACATATATAGGATAGATACACTTATAAGTCATTTTTTAGAATAATGTTGAGTGGAAACGATGATACGCAAACCGTCACCCCTCCGCCAAAGAGACTTCGTTTAAAGTCTTTGGACAAAGTATCTTCACAGAGTGACGATTGGCTTAACGTTGTTCTTTACGAAATTGAAGTGGATCCAAGAATGGATACTTGGAATTATTTCTTTCAAGATTCTCACGTGTTGCGAGAAAAACCTCAAAATTCTGAAATCATGTTCAACATTCCCTTCATATTCAAGTTATCCAAGTCAGTCAACCCCGCTAAAAATCTCGTCAACGGAGCTGAATCCATCTCACAAAGGAAACAAAAATTTTCTTCAAATTTGCCATCTTTTTCAACAAACTTTCTTTCAGAAGATTTAGTAGGAAAAATGGTAGAAACGTTAGGTACTTTATTAGAGAAAGTTAAGAGAGATACTTGGATAGCAATAAACAATAAAGGTAAGAAAAAAAAATAGAATCGAATTATTTAAGAGTAGTAAGAACTTAATGTGTTGTTTTAAAAAATTTTGAGGAAGATGTTCTTGTTTTTATATGCCATTTAGTTGTATAATTTGATTGGTCAATGCATCAATTATAAATTTGGTGGTACCGTACGTCCCAAATATCTAATTCAATTCTTTCACGTACTTCAAATCTTTTCAAATTAGGTCATTTAATCCCAGCAAGCTTTCTTCACGAATTTAATAAACTCGTTCATGACTCGCATCCGAGTAATATCAAAACTCCATTTATCAAATGCGTTGAAGAATTTCGTTCTTTTATTTCTAGAATTCAACCATCTTACTTATTTCCTGTCGTAGAATTTTTTAAAAATGCTTTAGATTCTTATTATCAGATTACACCTTTTATCATCGTAGTTCTTATGTTATTCGATAATATGGGTATGGATTTTTTGTACGAAAATAACGAAAAGAGCTCAACACATCAATTAGGTTTAGAAAAAACTTACATGAACATTTTTCATGATTATTATAATTTCTTAAAAAGAAATATATCATTAGATGATCTACCGCCTAATGTACGCGAAAATTTAGAAGTTTTCACTTGGTATTTTCGTTTAGTCGTAAGATCTCAGCTTCAATATCAATATGACAACGTTTCAATGGAACTTTGTTCTCCTAATGTCCATTTTGCTATATTGGAACTAATTAAATCAAAATTATTAATATTGCACGCGAAACACTTTGTTAATGTACTGGTCAAAGAACGAAAAAATCACGGTCAATTCTATATTCTGAGGAAGGTTATGCGATTTATGTGGGATCAGATTGGTAAAGGAAATAGGAAAAGGATAGAGATATTTTTAAGAGGTACTTTTCAAACGTCTTCTAATTGGGAAGTCTTTCCTCAAGCCCTTAGTGTATTAGATAGCCCTTGTACGAAAATAGGATCATTCCTTTGTGAATTTGTAAGCCGTTTAACTCCTGCAGCTCAAAAATGTCCTATCGTTTGGAATAATAATCCAGGACCAACTTTCAATCTTCTTCATTTATTGTTTGTGAACATCTGGAATATATGTCATAATTATGGATTTAGTATTGAAATAAAAAATTTATTTTTGTGCCAAAAAGCAGCTGAACAAGGATATGATAATGCAATATTTAATTTAGGTTTGTGGTATAATAATGAAATTTTTATTGAAAAAGATGAGGCTAGAAACTTTTATTGGTGTCAAAAAGCAGCAGAAGATGGAGATAAAACCGCACAATTTAATTTAGGAATTTATTATTATTATGGAGTTGGTATTGAAAAAGATGAAGCTAAATCCTTTTATTGGTTTCAAAAAGCGGCTGAAAGTGGAGTTAAAGGAGCACAATTTAATCTAGGGATATGCTATCAATATGGAGATTGCATTGAAAAGGACGAAGTTAAAGCCTTTTATTGGTATCATAAAGCAGCAGAAAATGGACTTAAAGAAGCTCAATATAATTTAGGTACATGTTATGAAAATGGAAATGGGATCGAAAAAGACAAAATAAAAGCTTTCTATTGGTATCATAAAGCAGCAAAAAATGGACTTAAACAAGCTCAATATAATTTAGGTATATATTATGAAAATGGAGTAGGCATTGATAAAGATAAAGATAAAGCCTTTTATTGGTATCAAAAAGCAGCAGAAAATGGAGTTAAAGAAGCACAATTTAATCTAAGTTTATGTTATGAAAATGGAAATGGGATTGGGAAAGATGAAGTTAAGGCTTTTTATTGGTATCACAGGGCAGCAGAAAATGGACTTAAAGAAGCACAATATAATTTAAGTGCATGTTATAAAAATGGAGATGGTATTGAGAAAGATGACGTTGGAGCTTTTTATTGGTATCAAAAAGCAGTAGAAAATGGACTTAAAGAAGCACAACTTAATTTAGGAAATTGTAGTTTCAATGGAATTGGTATTGAAAAAGATGAAGTTAATACTTTTTATGCATATCATAAACCAGAGAAGAGGAGTTTAAATGCAGCTAAATGGATTGAAAATGCCTTAAAATATGAAAAGGTTAAATTTATACCTTATACAGAAATAGAAAATACGCAAACACTTTGTAAAGGGGGATTTGGGCATATTTCGAAAGCAATATGGAAAAAAACAAATAATTATGTTATTTGTAAAAAGTTGATCAAAACAATTGATAATAAAAATAATCTGTTAGACGCATTCATTCACGAACTAAAAATAAATTTACATCTTAACTATAGTAACAGAATAATACGATGTCTTGGCATTAGTTTTGGTAATGTAAAGATTTTTTTTTAGTTACATTTTTCTATTTTATATTTTCTAATTTATGAATAAACCTTTTCTTTAGATCAAAAAACAAGAGAATACCTTCTTATAATGGAATATGCTAATGGTGGAGATCTTCAAAGTTATCTCAAAAATAATTTTAAGTATTTGACTTGGAGCGATAAGAAAAAATTAGCATTTCAAATTGCAGATGGACTAAATTACTTGCATAATGAAAATGTTATACATAGAGATCTTGTAAGTGCTTATTTTACTTTATTATCTAATAACATACTAGTGCCTAAGTACAGATTATAATGTACTAAATTTATTTATATTTTAGCACTCTAGAAATATAGTTATTCATGAAAATAATGCCAAAATTACAGATTTTGGTATATCAAAAAATCAAAATAATCAAACTTCAACAGCCTATATTGATAACTTTGGTGTTGTTGCTTATATGGAACCAAAATGTCTTACAGATCCGAATTTTCCATATACTAAATCTTCAGATATTTATAGTTTTGGCGTACTAATGTGGGAAATTTCTAGCGGTTATCCTCCATTTAAAGATAATGATAATATAGTTGCACTTGCTATCTCCATTAACACTGGTGTTCGAGAAGTAACAGTTTCTGGTACTCCTGAAGAATATGAAAAACTCTATAAGAATTGTTGGAAACAAGAACCTGGACAAAGACCAACTATTATTGAAATATTAGATAAATTTGAAAGAATGGGTTTCGGAATTAATGTGAATAAATTAATAAAAGGTATTTATTGATATAATTTACTATTCTATGCCATTATTTGCTTTATATTTATAGTATACAAACAAAGTTACAAATGACGTTATTAAAAGATAATACTAACAAAGAATGGCAAGTCAGTGATGAGGCTCCAGAACATCTTCAATCTTCTTTAATTAGTAAGTTTATAATCCTTTATCATAATTCAATTTTATTAAATTTGATATCGAACTAAATTATTTCAATTTTATTGCATTTAGTTGAATTGTATCATCTCGACAAACAGATGCAATCTGAATAATATTTAGAATAAAATTAAAAATTATTAAAGTAGCTATTATGATTAGAAATTAATTTTTCAACACAAATTAATATTTTCAGAATTATTTTGTTTTATATTAAAAACTAATCAATAAAGAATAATAAAAAAGTCCATGATTTTATAACTTTATTTCTATCCTAAGATAAAACTGAATATTTCATAAAACAAGGTAAAAGCCATTACAATATCAGGTATCTAGCGACGTAATAGAAAAACCTAAAAACAGAGATAGTTTGATTGCACAAAATATTCTTTAAAAAAAAGGTGACTTAATATCCATACCATGTCAACATACGAAAACTGTCATTTAACATGACGTTTTGCTCATCTTAAAAGGTAAAAACCACATAAAATCCGACTAATTGACATTATTATTTTTTTTTTCCTAAATTGATAAAATTATGTTTTTAAAGTCACAATTAATATTATGACAACCATAAAAAATTAATAAAAGAAAAAAAAAAGAATTTTTTTTTTAATATAACTATATTAATTTGTAATATTTACGCTCTGTAATTTATTACAACGTAGACGTCTCTAGGACATCCGTTAAATAAAATACATAGCACACTAAAAAAAATCATTTGAAAAAGAAAACAAGAAAAGACAAGAAAAAGAAAGCCTACAAAAAAAAAAAAAAAAAAATTAAAAAAAAAAGTTAGTTCCCCCAGATCGAACATTCAGTTGTTATCGGTTCGATACAATCTTCTCGATTAAAACCATAAGTTATGCCCTACTAGGATGTTATAAACCAATAATTCGACAATCTATAATAGAACCTAACTATCCTTATTTGTTGTAACATTAACCTCAAATCAAATCTAAATCTACATCCGCACACAAAATCGCCTTCTTTTTCTTGCGTTTCTTCTTATCATCTTCTTCCTCTTCGTTTGTATCATCCGAATCCCTACTCTCGATTTGTGACTCATTGGTGGTAGCCTTTTACTGAATCTTTATTAGAGTACTAATTTCCTATTTCCAATATGTGATGAAGATGATGTCTTTATATTCGTTACCACCGCACCGATGGCGCTGGCGTTTATTCCATGATCACGTTTTGATCGATCGCGTCAAAATATAATTCTGCACCACCGTCTGAAATATTGTCATGCGATTTTTGCGAAGGCAGGTTAATTGTTGACTTGAAACGGACCTTCTCCTCTTTTAAACGTTTTATGACAAATGTCCCCTTCTCTCCAAATAATTCTTGCTGGTTTTTCATTTGTAAGTATTTTCTTCCATCGTCGATTTGTATATCGCTTCCATTATCTTACTTTCATTGTTAAAATACAATAATATATACGTAAATAAAATTTTGTATTACCTAACAAACTAATTTTTTTAATTTTATTGATCTTCGTCTCTTATATCAGGTTTCCATCCGGGTACCAATATATACCTAGAATAAATAACCGATTTTTCACCAAATTTCATACTCCATTTACAAGTTATGGGTAAACCAAATAATGTAAAAGGTGGTAAAGATATTATTAAAAATATTGGTAATAATTTAATGAATGCAATTAAAGTGAAGAATTTATATAATACGAAATAATAAAAACATTGTCCTGTATATTTATTATAAAAGAATTCTGTTCCTAATAATGGAAATTTCGTTTCTGTTTTTGTAGGTGAAATTTTGGTAATTGGATAAAGTGGCGCTTTACGTGTTATTTCTGGAATAGTGTCAATTAGAAAGTAGGAAGGATTTACACAAAACGATAAAGCAATTAATTCAACTCTCGCCAATGTCCTATTGTTAAGTAAAAAAAAACAGAAATTATTCGATTAAAAATATTTTTCTTACAAAAAAATATTTATACTTTATATTAATGTACTTTAATACTCATACCTCCATGACATTACGGTTCCTATGCAAACAAAATATCCCAAAGGCAAGAATACCAACAACAAAATAACGCTTATTAAACCGGTACACAACACCCATATAAGACAAAGTATAGTCCATGGTGGATACCAAAATATAAAATAAATTATGCTGGCCCATGCATTACTCTTAAATACTTCCGACTTAAACCGCTGAAATTTATTATTGTTTCTATTTTTGTTATCCTGTTTTTCTGTCATATTATTGGAACATATAAAATGGTAAAAAGGTACAATTTTTTTTTATTTATATTATGTAAAAAAAAATATTATTGTTATTGAACAATGTTACTATTTACTATTTGAGTTTTGTGGGTGATCACCTTTTCGAGATGCCGCGCCAATCGGACAGTCGATTATTTAAAATTTCTAAATACGGCACCCAATAAAATTTCTTGTTTTCTGTATCGGGTAACGGCGTGAAAATTTGATCGACATTCAATCATGTGCTAATAAATAGTGCACATGATGATCAGTGGTTGGCGTAGCACTCTGAGGAAAATAGGAAAATCTAAAATCTTTGATTTCGCAACTTTTAAACCTGTCGAAAGTCGGTTTGGGATTGATTTTTTATAGAAAGAATTTGTTTCTTAAACGTGGTAAGCAGAATATTAAAATATATTATTTAATAATATAATGAATTCTAGATTTTTTTTTATTATTAAATACTTTCTCCAGTTGTATTTTACACGTGTTTACCAAACTTGAAGCAAAATTATTTCGTTAGGAAATTATCCTCTACACCAAAATTAATTCAAAAATCCAGAAATAATATGCCTCAATATCCATTATCTGATAATTCTATAGTTGAAGCAGAATTTTTGATCGAAGTCTAAATGTAAAACTGAGCAATTTACGTAAAGAATCAATTTTCTATTACCGAGTTATACTACAAAATTAATGATACTGACGAACGAATCCAAAAAAAAAGGATTTTATGAAATGTAATATCTAATTAGGGGAAGTTGTAATTTTAATATTTTAAAGTCTTCTTAATTTATTAGACAATATACTAGTTCCACATATTAAGCGCAATAATTTTTTCAGCTTTATTATAAAAGTAATAAGTTATAAATTACAATAAACTGCTAATTGTAATCAAAAATCTATCCTACAATTCCATAATAATATGTACTATTTAAATTTGGAAAAATAAATATAAATAAATACTCTGATTAATAAATAAAAACTTAACCGGTTAAACAAGTTCTATAAAGTTAAAATGAAGTTGAACATACATGTATTAATTGTACAATGATAATCACGTTAAAGATTTGTATGTCCTATCACTCCTTCATTAATGTATTTTCTAATGATTTTTATATGTTCTATTGTAAAATTATCTTCATGAATATTATCTTTAATACCAAATTCGAGTAATTTTCGTCCCCTATAACTTTCAAAAAATCTTTCTATAGAATTGATTGAATACTTCCAACCTCCACTAAGTTTAATATTATTTAAAGATAATGGAGAAGAGCTGGTTAAGATATCTAATAATTCATCTCCTATACTATTATTTTCATATAAATTTTTGAGACGTAACCTACTTAATTTACTACAATGTAATAATAATGGTTTTACATAAATCAAATCTTTAGGCCCAAGATATGTGGATAAGTATTCGATCTTTGGACAATTATCAGCAATTGCTTTAATTACCATTCCTGTACTTTCAGCATCTTTATTAGACATGTCAATATAAACGTACGAAAGATTTCCTTCTGTTTTTTCAATTAACATTGCCAATTCTTTAAAACATGACACCCCACCAATTTTAAGGGATTGAAGACTTGGAAATTTTGAAATTGCTAAATATTGTTGAAATTCTTGAATCTTTTCACTCTTATAATCATCATACTGATAAATTGTTAATTCTTTTAAGTTGATAAATGATGATAGAAATGAATGTGAAATAACACCAACTAAATTAGATGAATAAAGATTATTGATTGTACAACCCTTTCTTGCCAATACATTACTTAATTCTTCATAAGTACCTTCCCTCTCTTTCTTAATATAATAAGAAGCAAATGATATACTTTTTAAATTCCTCTGTGCATCGATTAAAGAAATTAACCCCGGAGTATCTTGAGAATACTTGTTAACAACTAATTCATTCAAATCTTTGCAAATCTTTGCCATCTCATGAAGATTGTTGGAACTTACAATATTCATATTAATTCTTAGGCTATGAAGTTGAGAGAAGCATGTTAAAGCACCTGGAAATAATGATAAAGGTTGAGATGTTTCCCACGAAAATTCTTTTATATTTTTACATTGACTAATAAACAATTTGTAAATTTCTTGCTCTAAAAGATCCCTTCTTTTTGTAAAATCATAATTATTTACTATATTTATAATATTGCTTACATTTTCAGCTCCTGGAAATTTACAAAGGCTAACATAATTAAAAGTTAAGGGTTTTGAAAGAATTGTCGAGGATAAACTAACATTATTTTCAGATAAAAATTTTCTTGAAGAAGATGATAATTGAGAAATTATAACATTGATAAGTTTTTCTGATTCCTTACGATCAATAACATACCATGGATATTTTCCCCATAAGATTGGAACTACTAAATGACACCACACTTTATTAACTAAAAGACAGGAATGTAAGGATTTTTTATCTGCTCGTAATTCTTTAAAAATAAGAATAAGACAGTCAATATTTAATCTTTCCATATTATTTTGTTAAGAATATAAAAACAAAGTATGACACGAATAAAATAAAAAGAGAAATTTTATTCGTATATAAAATTACGTACAACTTTTTTATGCATTTTGTTTATACATCAATATAAAAATGTCAATGATCATTTTGCACAATGATCACAAATTATTTTGTGTCAGTCACAAAATTGAAAATTTATTTCCATTTTTAGGCTCGGTTAAATGCAGATCTTCCACCAATAAAATTTCATTCGCGTGATCTATCACACATGATTTATTTCAACCAACGAAATCTATTTTCAAATATGTAATTTATTAGGAGATAAAATTTATAAACATTCATTTCCTATTTTATTATCAATTATTTGTTATTATTAAATAATCTACGAAAAGAATCTCCTATATAATCTAGTGCTTCAATCCGCAGATGAAGGCTTTAATTAATGAAATCCAGAAAAAAAAAATATATATATCATCTCTACCATTACATGTGCAACATTAAATACTATTGAACAAGCCATTAAGACGATCCCGGATGAATCCGACGGATTTATATCAGGATTTTCGGTTAATCCTGGTTCAATCCGGATTAATCCGCACATGGATCGAAAGTGCTAATATATTGTAATTAACCGTATTTCCATTACATGACCATACATTGTAATCACGTTTCAACTTACAACTTGATCATATCATCGTCATATACTTTAATCGTTAATTTATTATGCTAGAAAATTGTAAACATTTAACATTATATTTATTATCTTTCTCTCTTCCTCTGATGTTAGGGTTCACCATGATTCATTAACCATATGAAATTTAATTTTATATGATTTTCAATCTAGCAAGTTGTAAAATTCTTATATAATAAGAATTTATGACGCTTAAATAAATGATTTTATTAGAATGTCAATAAATAATTAATAGTGGTATAATAATAGAACCAAATAAGAATCTAGATGAATTTTAAAATTGTACACAACGAAATTTGTATATTATTTAAATTATGGCTGCAACATACTGAAAATTAATAATTTAACGATCGTTTTCAATTTTAATTTCTCATAATTTCAAAAAAAATCGTAAGCCACGAATGAAATTTTATAATATCGTAAATACAATCATCTGATAAATGAAGTAAGCCATTTAAAGAAAGGAAAGATTACAATTACAGTATTATACGTATGATAAAACAGTATTATTATATGATCGTCCTTAAATGTTTATTAATGATGGTCCAGCCAGACAGCCAGTAGTTTGGCTCGATTCAGAATTAATAGCTATTACACGAGTGCGAGTCCAAACTTCACGAAAAGGCTATCTCTTGGTATTAACGATTAATGTGATTAAGGTGATTAATTCATTGTTTGGTTTATCTCTCCGTTTCAGTTATAAAACCGCAGTCTTCAGTCAAAACTGGAAAAAAAGTCGCCAAATTGATCGATACAATAATTTTATTTCTTTTAATAAAGCGTGAATGATATTTATGTATTTTAATTTATTTACAAAAAAGAATAATAATTTAATTCCATTAAGATTTCTATTGATGATATATATATTTTTTTTTTCGACAATATTAATTCAAGAAATCTCAATTTGACACACACTGCTAGCGACTTTCAATATCAAAAAAAAAAAAAATTTAATTTGTAGATGAATTATTTGTCCATCTTCAACTATTTATTAAAAAGTTTAAACTTTGATTGTATGTAATACAGTAACAAATTACTAAAATATTTATAATTTGTCAAATTAAATGAGATTCAACCTGGTCCGCCCAATTATTGATCGATGATATGTATAACAATAATCATTCGCATTTCTTAAGGTATAAACAACCGACTTTAATATATCTATTAATTCTCATTGTACGTTCATGACATTATTCGTGTACTTCCCGAATTTAGTGTAATTAACCTCCAACAATTACCTAATGTATTTTGAGCAGATAAATATCCTCTTTCAGCAGATTTAAAATACCATTCAAAAGCTTTTTCGTTATCTTTTTTTACTCCTATATCAAATACCTATATTATATTGTGCATATAACATCACAAAATTTTCAGGGTATTCAATATTGCACAAATAGTTAAATTTCTCGAAGTTTATCCAATATAACTAACAATTATATGTGTAATTCTTTGTACAAATTTATATAAAAAATTAACAAATTTTTTTAAATATATTGTATGGAAATACATTATATATATTAAATATGCAATTAATGTGCGTTTTCAGGGTGTGCAAATCAGTTTTTCATGCACAAAATATTACATATTTTTACATATAAAAAAATTTCCTGATGAAATTTCCATAATTATCAGCTTTTAAATACCATTCAAAAGCTTTCTTTCCATCCTTTTCAATTCCAATTCCATTTTGATAACAATAACCCAAATTATTAATGCATCCGAATTTCCTCCTTCTGCTGATTCCAAGTAAAATTCAAATGCTTTAAACTCATCCTTCTTTTTCCCTATTCCATATTGATATAAGTAACCTAAATTATTAAATTCCACTAATTCTTTCTTTTTAACATTTTGACTTTCATTAGATCTTTTTAATAAAGGATTCAAAATATTTTTCTATATAATTTATCTCATCATTACAAATACTTATTTCTAATCCATTAAAACTTTAAAATTGATTATAAGGCATAACATTTGCAATTTCTGAATATCTAAATTCTTTTGCAATTAAATCTCTTTCATATAATATACAGTATCTTTATAATAATAAAATGATGATAAATATTTGAAATAATTATACTGAGTATTTGATAAGTAGAAATTAAATTTTTATTTTTTTATCATTATAAATAGATACTAAAGAATATAATTTTGAAGATTTATTTTTATCAACAATAATATTATCATTATTTATACCATTTTCATAAAAAAATCCTATTATACTTGAAAACCAATTTTCATTTTCTTCATGATTTTCCATTAATTTTAAAATTATTTTAGAATCTTTTTCTTTCTCAATAAAAAAATTTTGTATCCAATCTGATAAAAGTTCTTCATATTTAATATAATTTCTAAATTTATAATTTTACGATAAAATTCTTTTAAAAATTCTTTTGAGAAATTTTCATTATTTTTTGAAATATTATTTGGAGACATGATATTTGTGAGAAATACCCCCTTTTTTTCGCTAAAAAGATTTAAATTATTATTAATTTCATAGTGTACAAATAATTATGTAATTATTAAGTTAATTTTATTTACAACTAATAACTGGTAACATTCAAATAATTTAAATTATATGATAGTAATGAGTTATAGTTACACCAATTAAATTTTAATTGTGACACGTTTGACTATAATCTATAAGGTTAGTACATTTCGCCGACCAAAATCCATTTTGCCGACCATGGGATTTTGTGCTAAGTGCATTTTATTTTTTTATGTTACATAAAGTCTTGGAAAAAGATCAATTACTATCATACTACTTTTATGAATCTTGAAAGTGCCAATACATACTACATAATTATGAATTTATTACCATTTTGTTTAAAAATGAAGTAGAGAAATAGAAAAAAGTTAAACTTCTATTTATTCAACTATTAAATTTCTAATTTTTTTTTTTTCATTAAACAACAACAGAGTGTAACAATACATTTGTTTATTACTTGGCTCAAAATGTTTCTGTTATTTTTAATTATCATAAATTAATTTAGCTAGAGTCAGTTTCAATTTTATATTAGCAATAATTAAGTTTCAGAAAATTTAAACTGTTATTGCAGTCATTATTCATATGAGATTAATTTGCTCTAGATTACAGTACATCAGAAAAAGGAATACTGCTAAATATAGATAATATTTGAGATTATTTAATTAAATTCAACTCTATCAAGCTTTAACTTCTTAAGTTTATCTTCTTCAATGTCGAGCCTTTCTTTTATATCATTCAGACTAGTGAAAGGGCATTTTTTGCATTCAATACATATATGAATGTAACTTTATCGCTAAATAAAATAAAGTTTGAATGATTCAACAGGTGCTGAATTAAAGTATATTTTATCATTTGCTAAGTATTATGATAAAAGAAAAGGAATTCCGAATTTTGCAAATATACCAGATGCAAATTGTGCTCAACTTGCATATGTATATCCATAAAATTCTTGCATTTTTTCTATGGATACTAATGCGCTATTCAGACTATCACATACAGAGAGGTTGTCTTTCTGGTCTGCATTTGTTAAGTATAACAAAACCCAATTTTTCATGTCAACTTCCTCCATATTTTTAATAACCTTTTCTCATATTTTGCTATATAGTATATAAAATTAAAAATTAGCATAAGATATTTAATTAAGCTTTTTTTAATATTTAATAAATTCTTTAATGAAAAATCGTGAATAATATTTTTTATTATCCTAAAAAATCAAATTTTCTTTATGATTAAAATGTATATACTTCTTATTGTATATAAAAAAAATGGAATTGTTTAAACCCCATTTTTACCAGTAACCTATAGTAGTTGCTGTATATTGTCTAATCTCATAGATTATTAATTGAGATGATGAAAAATGGCTAAAAAAAACTAATTTTGATAGTGTTAACTGATTATTTCAACTCATGATACATTGATAAACCTTTTGTGAGCATAAAATTATTTAAATTAATTAAACTAAACTGCTTTAGATTTTATTATATGTATAATTGGATATTACTTCTTCAACAGGTTTCCATATAATACAATGAAAACCAATCACTAAGATGACAAATCCTTTCAATTTATTAGGATTTGATTTAATTGTCTTAACACGTTCATCAAGTACTCCTGAACTAGAATAATTAACAACTTTTCCCTTTGAGATTGTATTCATGTATGATTCCAATTGACTTATACCACTTTTTAGTACCTCACCTATAGTTGTCTGGTTTGTTTTTTTAAATTCTTTGTACCAGTATGTATATGATCTTTTAATAAAAATCTCTTCATCTTCCTTTTCAAGAATTTTATCTAAGTTTTCCAATTCATTTGCACCAAACTTCTGATTTCTTATTAAGCTAACTAATGAGATATATTTTAATTCTAATATCTCCTATTCCTTTTAAAATAAAAATATCTGAATAACTAAATTGACCTAATCCTTTTGGCTTTTTTCCATCCATTACTAATGAAAGCTCTGGAATACGATATTTTAATGGCAAAAGAATTTCAACAATTACTTGAAGCATAGATTCATTTGCTGATGATAAAGACGTCTTTGACCTTGTTAATAGAAAGGTCTTTAAAATTTCAATAAAAGGGATAATATTACCTATAACAATATTTTCACATGCTGAAGTAGCAAGAAGTGCATCATTAACAATCTGCCTATACACTGAATTATCCATATTTTGTTCTAAAATTTGTCTTTGTTTCTTCCAGGATCTACGTATTACTTATATCCTGGCTAATTAGGAATAAGTAAAATTTTACTAGGATCGGATAAATGATCGGCCGATAGGCCGATCATGTTCCCGATTCTAAAGTAAAATTTTACTATTCCAATTAGCCAGGATATAATTGATTTATCCCCTGTCATTTACGTAATCAAAGCTTACTAATAGTCTAATAGTCTAATATTGTATAAAAAGCCCCAAATTAATTTTAAAAGCTTATTTCTCCTTTTCTCAATATTAACATGGCTAGTTTTATGAAAGCTTCCGAATTATTGATTTCAAAAAATAATACTGTTATTTTAGACGAACTAAAAGAAAAGTTAAGTCATATAGAAAATGCACAACTTTCTGAAATATACAAAGAACCTTCAAAATCATCCACTTTTAAAGAAACATATAACCGTCCTTGTATAGAAACTTTACAAAAGTATGCTACAGTTGCAAAACCTAAAAATACTCAACAAAATACACGTTTATGGTTTTCTAGATTTGACGAATTTGTAAAAAATACACAACCTGCTATAGATTTACTTACTCTTTATGATAAAAAGGTTATTGCACTACTTTTATGTGAATTTATAATAGTTATAAAAACAAGGGAGAATAAAGAATACAAAGCAAACTCTTTATACAATGGGATATGTGCTATAAATAGGTTCTATCAGGAAATATTTAAAACTAATGAATCATTTAATATACATGAAGATCATGAGTTTAGATCTGTACGTGATACTTTACATGCTAGAATGATTGAATTAGAAGAAATTAATAATGGCGATTATAATGGAGCTGATCCTCTTACTAATGAAGAAATGATCCAAATATTTGAACATCCTGATATGTCAAATAATATGCCAGATGGACTATTAAGAAGGGTCTTTTTATGGGTTGGATGTTGTACAGCACGGAGAGGTGGATCTTACCATAATATTATGGCTGAACATTTTAAAGAACGAGATGATGGTGGATTTAATGTTATAACAATTCACGATAAAACTCATCAAGGCGGGTATTACCATAAAACAAATTCTAATCAACATCCTATACATATTATTCCACCAGATGAAATAGGAGTACATGGCGCATGCTATGATATCAAGAAATATTTAAAATTGCGTCCAAGAAATGCTGAAGCAAATTTTTTTCTTCGCATAAATAAAGATCCTAAAGGTATTAATTTATTTCCTAAATTACACATTTAATAAAACTAGTAATCATTGATTAAAAATTATATTTATTGTTTAGAAATTGAAAATGGAAACTGGTATACTACTTCTCATATGGGTCGAGACAAATTATCTGGAATGTTAAAAGAGATCTGCAATATTACAGGAATTGATTGTACAAATAAAAGAATTGTAAATCATTCATTACGAAAATATACTGCTCAGAAATTAAATGACGAGGGATTAGATTCACAAGCAATAATGAACGTAACATTACATCGATCTTTAGCAGGATTAAATGCGTAAGTAACTATTAATTTATTAATTTTATGTTGCTACCAAATTATTAATTTGTCTTGCTTATTAGATATCGAAAACAGAATGAAAAACAAAAGCTAACTATCGCAAAGTTAACCCTCCCAAGTGTTTCTAAGGTATATTGACTATATTGTTATTAACCATTGAAATAATTTTATTTAAATATTATTAATTATTTTGTATATTTTATTTACAAGGATGTGCCAGAAAATTTTAATATAACAGAAAATTCAAACGCGAAAAAATCCAATGCAAAAGAAAACCTTAATGAAGCAGCAATTTCTAATGCTGAGGAAATTGATATATTATCTGAAACAGAAAGGGAACCACTATCTGAAATCCAAAATACAGTTCCTTCAAAACGTAAAAATGACTTACTTTTTAACAATAGTAAACTTAAATTTATTAAATGTAAAAACATTACTATTAATATCACAAAATAAATTATAGTTATTATATGTACTGGAAATGCATAAATAAATATATATGAATTGATCGTCTAGTAGGCATAAATCACTTGCATAACCACGTAAATGATGTCGATCAGGGGATAATATCTGTATCATCAGCATCATTATCTTTTGTTCTTTTCAGTTCTTTTATTTGTTTACCTTTAAGAATAAGTTTTTCATTCCATTTTTTATTAAAAATAGATTCTAATGCTTTACCTGAACTATATATTTCACTTTCAACATCATTATATGTATAGCAATTGCAAAATATTAAATGAATATCTTTCTCAAAATCTTCTAAACTAGTGTATTGGTTATTTTCTAAATTTAAATTTATAGTAAATAGATCCATTGTATGGTTTATATTATTATTTTTAACATCATTTTCAATACATTTATCAAATAGATTAGCATAAGATGTGTTTTTAAGTTCATGAAGTATATCATAACAGAAGTTAATAAGTTCAAAGTTCTTTTTAGGTAAAACTGGCTATAAAGATTCAGAAACTTTGATTGTCTTTTTTGGAAGTAATATTTCTCATTGTACATCTGGTTGTAAAGTTTTATGAATATTTTTAGGAGGAATTTTGACTGTTTTTTTTGAAAGTGATGTGTCTGATTGTGAAGTTTTAGAAAGATTAGCAGGAACCTCAACTGTCTTTTTTGTAAGAGATGCAACATCATTCTCTTTATCATATTCTTTGGAATTTTCTTTATCATATTCTTTGATTACTCCTTGCCAGAAAATTTGCAGCTTTTTTGTATAACGTAATTGTTCTGTAATTAACTGTAAGAGGATACAAGATTATTAGCAGTGCATTAAATTTTCATTTAGTAATAAAGAAGGTACATAGCCAATTCCTCCTCCAGAATTAGCAGACTTTACCAACGACAAAGCATGGGTGCCCGAAATGAGAGTCTTGGGCTGGTTACCAAGGATGTCAAGACAGTAATTCTCACTAAGTGACCACGGGGAGTATTAGGAGTTACCCATACTTTGCAAAATAAAAACAAACGCACCTTTTTCTTTAATTCATCAAAAGTATTTGAATCTAATAATTTATTTGCTTCATCCACAGGCAGTATCAAAGCCTTGCCATTTGGCTGATGTAATTGTAGTAGTTAGTTGAGCTAGTGATGCAATCATTATATCTCGGTTATGACTCAAAAATCCATAGTAGGTCCAATTATTTGATTTTGTTTCAATTATATAGGAAACAAGAGTCTCATGTCCAATATATTTTTGAGTTTCTGTACTCATGATTATGTTAAAGTATTTGTTTATAAAAAAAGTATTTGTAATAATAAAAGTGCAAAAAGTAGTTTGAGAGAAATTAGAGATTTAAATATTAAAAAAATAATATGATTCAGACTGACACATTAACACGAAAAAAGCACTATAAAATACTCAGTTTTAGTCAACCAGATTCATTATTACAGAAGATTATAAACTGTATATGCAATATATGCAATCCATGTAATAATGAAATGGAATAAATTTTATTAGACTTATGTATGACTCATATTGCACTTTTTTTTTCATATTTAATCTAGAACTTACTAATGATATAAACCAAGCAAAAAAGAAAAAATATGTATCATAATGTATCTAATAATAATCATGATATATATCAGATGATATATTGTTGATATTTTTTGACAGACTATTGTTATAAAAAAAAAATTTTATATTCAACTTTTATTTAATTACATTTTAAATTTTCCAGGTTATAATTAGTCATTAAAAGTAACATTAAGTAAGTTAATACCTTTATTAAATTCATTTTTTTTTTAATTTTTTACTATTTTAATAAATAATGACCTTTATTTTAACGCCGCTTACGCGTCCAACTTATTTGTTATTACTAGACTACTATTGATCTAGGATCGAAGTTATAACTTATAAGTATAAAAAGTATTATGTCCAATAAAATGTAAGATAATACAAATGATACAAAGTCTTTAAGCTTTAAATGAAGACAAAGATTCGTTTAAGATGCCAATCTAACACTGCAATCACGTGATTTTTGTTTCAAAAATAGGCTGATCATATAAAAATCACTTGATTTTAAACGCTTTATGTAGATATTTTTCAAAAATCTGACTAATAAATTTATAGAACTCGTCTTGAAGAATAAAATTACCGGTTGTTTTCTAATTTTATTTTTTCAAAGTGCTGAAAGATCCATATGTACTAATTTTATTGTTAAGTGTAGACTTCGGGCACCATAATAATCTTAGCAAATTATTATATCACTACTACTAAAAATCAAATGATACAATTCGCAGCCAAAAGAATTTTAATATTGTAATGCCGTAGTATACATAGTAAATTTATTAATTATGTGGCGCAGTTTTATATTTAAATTTACTGTATAAATTTTATTTTGTCTAATTTAGTTAGTTTAATTTATTTTATCACGTGAGTCCGAAATGACTCTAAACTATTGGTATGTTTAAGGACTAATTAGCGTCTGAGATGACGTTAAACTAATTGATCATCTGATTCAGAATATTAGGTGTTACGGTAGATCAATAGGTGTATGAGTTTAAGACTGATGTAATGTGTAATGAAAGGGACCAATGAAATATAGGATTTATGAAGGGAATGAACAATTATAAAAGGAAGTCAAATATGACTTCCCCAAAAGAATAATTCGAAAAATGAGAATTAAAATTATTAAAGAACGGATATAGTGATATATATTAATTAAATTTTTTATACTAATATTTATTTTATTCATATTATTAAACCAAGCACATTGTTGTAATTATTTATATTATTAATAAAAGAGTGACGTTTGTTAATATCTAAGGTGGCAACGTGACTTATCACGGGCTTAGGTATTACAATATCAACCAATAAATCCGTGATTTTTAATTTTAGATGTTTCGGCTCTAGATTAGGCTAATACTAACCTAATTAAGTGACAGGTCATTTTCTCTGCTTTGAACACATGCAAAAAGGAGGGTTAATATATCATATATGATTTTTGCAGAAATCTTCAAGACGAATAGACCAGCCAATTAAACAACTTCAAGAAATTGCAGTTTAATAAAAGTAAAAAATGTGTGTCGGTAAATCAATTAATTATTTCTTTTCATATCGTAAATACTAATCATTAGAATTATTGATTTAATTAGTATAAGCACGTCATTGTTTAATTTTCTTGCATAATCGTACGTTTTGATGCCATACTATGTAAACTGCAACATTATACATTTCTACAATTAAATACAAAAGTAAGCAAATAAAAAAAAGTTAACAATTTTTTTAAAAGTTAAGTTAAAATTGCATTGAAGTTTATGGCAAAGTTTTGATGACCTATCTAAGCGTAAAAATACTTAACGTATGTATATGGCACGGTATCGTTCTCCATTTTTATGATGAACTTTGATTTCTAAAAAAAAAAAGAATAATAGTGCGGCTGACTGGTATCTTTACTAATATAAAGCCACCAGAAATTTTCAGGTTACTTTAAACTTTAAAGTAAATTGCACTTAATTATTTTTATTAATAGTCGATAGATTGATCTATTAAAAATTCACTGCGTAAAATAAAACCAAAATCATTTGTTAAATGTATTCAAATTGTTAAACGAAATTATAAATATATAAAAAATTTGACAAATAAAGTCTTAATAAGTCTTAATAAGCTTTACACAGTCATAGTTTAATCATTAATTGATAGAAACAAATGTTCATTTTATTAATGCTAAATCATAATTACGGACATTTTCTATTAAATAATATATTATGCATTAGTATATACTGTATTATGTCACAATTATTTAAAGTGATATTTATGGCAACATATAAAACTCATATTCATAAAGTTCATATTTTCTATATTCATTATAGAAGGTTCTTATCTAATTAATCTAAAGGTAAAATAAATTAATATTTAACAACTTTAACGTTTTTTGAATTCAAAAATAGGAATTTGTTTTAATAATAGGTAATATAAATTAGTATTTTAATTACTCCATTATTTTTATATTTAATCTTCATAAATAAGATTAGATGTTAGTATAGGTCGGTCTCCCCATTTTTCTAAGAATTTTTTCAAAACGTCCAAGGAGAATTTAAAATCATTTAAAAATCTAAGTTCTCAATTTATTCAGTTCTTATCTAATTAATACTATTTCTTCGGTTTCATGTCTATGAATATTTGGTGTAATTAATAATAATGATTTTAAATTTTGAGTTTTGATAAACTTTTAATAATTTTTCAAATTTTACGAAATGATCATTTGAAGGTGAAAATGCAAGTGATAGATATTCAATCGAAGGACAATTTTCATAAATTTTACGAATGAAATGAGGGAAACTTCATCAAAATTACCTTTTTAAGATGTCTTCTACTATTTACAATTATGATAGAAGCTTCATTTATTGTAATGTAATCAATATTAAAAATTTCAAGGTCATTATAGACTAACTTTTTCAATAGTTTTTCATTAATAAAACTAATTTTATTTTATGAAGTTTTTGAGGTAACCTTTGCATTTTTGTATCATCAAATCTGCGAAAGTACTATTGGAAAAATAGTTCTAAATGAATGAGAGTAACTGCTTTTTTTTTCTAATTCAATAAAGGTTTATTTATAATTATTTTCTTTTAAAATATTCATTATTAAAATAATCATCGGTCCATTCAAACGAAAGTTTTGGGTGAAATTGAAGGTAATTAGATTCTTTGCCCTGTTAGGAATTCTTTAATATCATTAGATCAATAGAAAGTAACAAATGACCATTATTATCATACCATAATGCAAAGGATTACTCTAAAAAATTGAAATAACAGTTTCACGCCAAAGTTTATTTACCATTAAGCATGAAAAGAGAGATTTTGAATCACCTTTTAATTCTTCAAGTATTAAGAAGAGAATATCTTTACTGAGTTTGGACATTCTTTTATCAAAAAATAATGAAATTTTTTTAAAAAAAGTCTTTCAATATTATTTAAATATTTTCAAATTATTGAAATGTGCAATTATTTTGAGAAAATTTTAGCTACAGTATGAGTTCTAATTATCCATATAGCATACCCATAAATATGTACAGTATGTATTAGTTATTTACTAATCTAGTAATATATGATGGGTTAAGATGATGACCCATATATATACTAAACTAGATCAATAAATAATTCATTTTATGGTGTACCGACAGATTCATAATTAAATATTATTAACTACCAAGTAATACTGAAATAGGGAACAAGAAATAAACGCATAGAATAGGCCAAATAACCACGAAAATCTTTTCTTTTCTAGATAATTTTCAATAATGTTAATCTGAATTTTATTACTTATTTTAGTAGGTGACTGACATTATCATAATTCCGGCCTTGAAAAAATGAGTAGAGCTAATAATAAATTTTTACTAATTTCCTAAAATCATTTTAATTTTGTCTGCAATTGTTGGTCAAAATTAAGATTAAGTAAATCTTTATATATTGAAATAGCTATAACAATGATGCTTATTAAATTACTGTACAAATCTTGATTTTCATAAAAATTAATCACACCACTATGATCAATAGGAGGACTAAAAAGGAAAAGTTTAAAATAAGGACAATGAACAATGTATTATGTAATTGGTAAGTCGATAGGATCAGCATCCTAAAAAGGACCAACCAATAATAAACTTTTAGGTACATTTCAATATTTAACCTCACGACCCTCTCAGCCTCCCTAGACCCCTACAAGTCTACCACACCCTGACAGCAGGCGTTTTTATAGATATTTTTTTCTTGCAAATAATGTGGAATAGTAATTTAAACTAACTTTAAATAGTAATTTTGAATTTTAAAGTAAATCATGTTTAACGTTACATTTAATTTCAGAAATACCAGTCAAAAAAAAATTGATTAACCCTATAACTAAACAGTCTATTCCAAAATACGAAGCTATGCTAAACTAATCTACTGTAATAATAAGAAAAAATAAAATTTCTATAAAATTATTGAAAGATTTAAACTAAGTAATAAAGTTTTTGTCAAATTTTAAAATTTACTATCATTTAACTCTATTAAAAAAAATTTAATAAAATGTGCAAACTAATCAGATTCCGATTATATATTACCAACGCGTTATAGCTTTCTTTTTCTTACGTTTTTTCTAACAAGCTATTGATCATTAAATTCCAATCAATTGTTATCGAGATATTGATATCAAGTTAATTGCAGATCATTCGCAGATCCAAATAATATTGTTTACGTCTAAATTTTATAAATTTATCATGTATGTAAAGATATTAATGAAGAGCGATCAACTTCCTTAATTTCAAATTAACAGATATTTTTTTTTTCTGTAGATGAATTCATAATTTTACTCACGATGTAATACATAATTCAATGCTAAAAATTGATTCGCCAACTATTATAAAAAAAAGAACTACTAAAAAATTACTAGTAAATAAAACCACTTAGTTTATTAACTTTAACTATATTATTATAGTCTCAATTTATTAAGATATTAAGAACCTAATAGTCTAATACATTATATACTCTACATACCAATTTCTAATATAAAATAATCAGCTAATAGCGTGGCCGTGGCAATGATTCATATTTTAAAATTAATATCTTCTACATACACATAAGATTCACATTTAAAACTTTTAATTACTCCATTATTTTTATATTTATTAATCAAATCTTTATAATCTTCATCTTTATAAATAGGATTGGATGGAAAGTGCAGGTCGGTCTCTCCATTTTTCTAAGAATTCTTCCAAGACTTCCAAAGAGAGATTAAAATCATTAAAAAATCTAATTTCTCTTAGATTAGTTGGTGCTGATTTAATTAATATTTTTAATATTTCTTTTCTATTTTCTAAAATTTCTTCTTTAGTTTCGTATATATAACAATTTGATGTAATTAATAATAATGACTTCTAATTTTGACAAACTTGCAACAATTTTTCAAATTCAATGAAATGATTTCTTGATGGTAAAAATGCAAGTGATAGATATTCAATCAAAGGACAATTTTCATAAATTTTACGCATAAAAATGAGAGATTCATCACTAAAATATTCTTGAAAATATATAAAATCATGAGGTTTTAATGAAATTTCTTTAAGATGTCCTCCACTATTTTCAATTATAATTGAAGTTTCACCTATTGTAATATAATCTATATTAAGGATTTCAAGGTCA
>QZLH01000105.1:85653-101442 GCA_003833135.1 Oehlia diaphana | reverse complement strand
TTGAAAATATATAAAATCATGAGGTTTTAATGAAATTTCTTTAAGATGTCCTCCACTATTTTCAATTATAATTGAAGTTTCACCTATTGTAATATAATCTATATTAAGGATTTCAAGGTCATTATAGACTAACGTCTTTGATGTACATTCATTAATAAAACTAAATTCATCAATTTTTAAAGTTTTTATATTATTAAGTTTTGGAAGTAATCTTCGCATTTTTGTATAATCAAAACTATCAATGTATAGGAAAAATAGTTTAAGATGATTAAGAAAGCCTGCCTTTTTTTCTAATTCAAGAAAGGTTTCCTTATAAGGATCATCTGTAAGATAATCAACATCAAAATCATCAGTCCATTCACATAAGAAAGATATTTGTTAGCCTAACAATTTTAACGATTCGTATGTATACTTAATATAGAAAGCAATGTTGTTACATTTTTATGCTCATTATTAAATAACTTTTGATCGATGACAACATTTGAAGTAGTAGTTAGTTTCAATTGCTAAACTAGGCAACAAATTTCAGACTCTGAACGAGTAAAATGGATACATTTAAGAAGCCCAAAGACATTCCAAGGTGCTCCAGCAGCATTAAAAAAGACACAACCAGTGTATTTCTTGATATCATCATTTTGCAGTAAATCAAGGTCGAAATAACCATTTCTCATTTCTGTCAAGTTTACATATTTCGCTTCTTGATTTTTATAAGTTTTAGCGACTAAATTATATTAGATTTGAGTTTGAATTTAATGGGACTTTTTATGTTATACAAAAATCTGCAAAACTTAATACCTGGATATCGATGTAATAATTTGTACAATTTGATATTTCTAGTTTCAGGTAAGGCAACTTCAACATCCGGAAAACTATGCGAGAAATCTGCACCCTTTAAAAATTCCTTCAAATTAATTTTCTCATATCCTAGTAAACGAAAAAGAGAGAGGCGCAATGCCAAGAATTTGGCATTAAAATCCTTAAAATTCTGCCAATTAATCGGATCATCATATTGTAACATGGATTTCCAATTTGACAAATCAGGGTCAGTAGAATATTCAACGATTGCACATACCCATAGGTAAGGTAAACGAATAAGGTAGCTTGCCCCTGCCGAAACCAAGTTAATAAGCCCTATTGAAACAAGTTCCTCATAGGTTTAAAATTTTCCTTCGTCTTTCACATTCTCTTTTTTAACAGCATTCACTTTACGAACCGAAAGGCCCAACATGGCCTTTGCGAGAGGTACTGACAAATGACTTGAATATCTATTAATTTGATATTTATTTACAATCTTATGTTTGACGAATTCCACGACTTTTCCAATATTCACGTCATAAAGACCTGTCTCTCCTGTTTCTGTTTCTGTTGCTAGTTTCATCTTGTCATCTTCTTGTTTTGCAAAATTACTGTAGTAATACTCCAATGTTCTTACATGTCCTCCAACATCACTAATGCCGATTCGAAAATATGGATGCTGACAGACATAATCATCATCAAACAGATTCATCCTCTTACCAATGCTAATTGCATCATCATTATTAAGTAAGCGTAGTGGGAAGAGAATTGGTTAATGTAATCACTTATGGCCTCTTCAATCGTTCCAACTAGAATGGGAATGAAAAAAATGTTTTCAGGTGATTTACACATAGCTCCTCCAATAGAATTTATAAGATCTTTACAGACTTTTTTTTGTATATCATGCAAATTGTTGAACTCATCGATTCCAAGGACCAGGACTAGTGGAGGACAAGAACTTGTTTCTTGCTTCCTTTGTTTAATAAAGTCAGCGTATATAACTTGGAGAGCAAATAGAATACGCAACGCAAAAGATGTCTGGCCGTTAATTGTCCGTTACCAATAATTCTTATATCAAAACTATTAGCAGGGGATCCATTCCCATAAGTGGTGCTTATGACGACCATGTTTGCAAAACCATTACGGATTTCCTCATCAGATTTATTGATACAATGCTCAAGCAATCTTTTGATTTCATCAAGAAATCTGCTCTTTTCAGTTCCAGGTCCACCAGCTAAAACGGGATTGGATGATGGCCTTTGTCACCATCATTACGATTTGGATATCGTTCTTTAATCAAGTTCCATAGGGTTTCGATTGTGTCTTCTCGTTGATAAAGTTCAAAGTTTTTACCATAAGTTTTGACGAGCTGAAAAAGTCAATATGATTTTAGCCAGTGGAGCTAAAAAACACATAATTGAAAAGATAAATTTAGTAAGACATACTCGGTTATTACCACGGTTAAGTGTGAATTTTTGTATCCACTCGTAGATAGAAGAAGCATCATGCCAGTCAGGTCCTAGAATCAATAATAAGTAAGAGAATGGTTAAAAAGTTTTTTGACATCTTCCAAACCAATAGATACTCGTAACGAGAAATACAGTACCTTGCGCAACGCCTCGCGAAGGACCTGCTTTAACGCGAGAAAAAAATGACGTCAGATCAAAATTGATATTTTGTTCTTCTTCAAGAGGTAAAACATTGGGAGACACCTTACCAGTGGGGGTGAGGACTATGAAGATATTAATGCCCTCTTTATCCATTACTTTAGTATTAAAACAACTCGTAAGCTTGCGCATAGGCGTCAACAACTCTCCATTTAGTTTATTTTTGATATCATCTTTGATAAATTTTTTAAGATTGTTTGTTTCATCATTAACCTTCTTGCTATCACCTTTATAAATATCCATTTGATTTTTGTCTTGAATTAAATTTTTTATTTTTGTCTCACGAAAAAGCTTCTCTTTTAAATGTGAAACTATAAAATTGGTAAATTTGACTTCAATTTCATTATCACTTAAATTTTTTTCGCCAATATCTACGCAGAAACATTCACTCAAAGTTTGACCTAGAACCAAACAATTTAGGGACAATTCCAGTTTGTTACTGAAAATCGCGATTTTATAAAAAAAGGAAAAAGTTTAGTTTTTTAAAAAAGTTTGAGAGAGTATTTATACTTTATATACCTTACTGGATACCGATACATCGTGGCTATAGACTCTTATGACGTAATACAGAAAAAAAAATAATTTATCATTAACTCTGTCGAATTCTCGGCGTATTTATTAAATAAAGGTACAGATTTCTCATTTTTAGGGGGATTTTTAGGTCGTAAAAGTGGTCGTACGATTGATCGTATTTGACTAATCAGTGACTCAGTGTGGCTTTTTTTACTTGCAACAGGCGCAGTAACTCTCACGTACAAGTATTTTTTTTCTCACTCCGGCCTATTGTCGTACGTTGAACTCGTTAAAAAGAAACCGACCTCAAGAAGTGTTATTGTTGACGTCTGGACGAGACACTTCGCAATCAAGTATGAATGAATAATATTTTTTTCGTTTAGATTTCACGGCACGTTATCTCCTTTCACGTTCAGAAAGAGATTTCAAATTGAAGTAGTTTCAACTGTTAACGATCATTTCAAACGCAATAATCAATCTAAAGCGTAACTATACAGATAACAATAGTATTTATTTCATTATAATATTTTATTACAATATATGATTAATTATTGACAATACTCAAATTATAGATTTAAATCTGAAAGCAACTCCTAATACAATATTATCCAAGTCTTCCTAAATAAAGTAAAAGATAAGTTAAAAAAATTGGATACATCTGATACAGTCACCGAAGCAGTATTGATTGTAACTTACAATAATGATGACAAATCTGCGGTTTATGATTTTTTATTTTATTAACGTTCATCTTTTCTACTGTATTACCAAATCTTTTCTATCCCTTCACCTTTTTTATATAAAAGCGCAAGGCCTTTTTGCGCATCACAGTTCCTCCCCCTTTAGCAGCTATTCTATATAAATACATTTTTTTCAAAATTACGATATAAATAAATTTATTACTTAAATATAATATAAATAAAAAGTATCAGTATTTTCTGAAATTAATGAATTAAATATTGATTAGTATACAAAAAATCTGTAATAGTAAAATTGCATGAGACTATACATGTATTGATTTATTAGTCCATTGACCATCCCAACCTTTCATACTACTATAAATCTATCGCTTTATTAATTAATATCAATTCCAATTCCTGTTTCATAACAATATCTAAGCTTAGATTGAGCATCAACATACCCTTGGTCGGCCGATTTTTTATAAAAATAGAACATTCTGCATTCATCTTTTTGAACACCAATTCCAAATTCATATGACTCACCCAATTTATATAATGCGTACCCATTATCATTTTCTGCGGCTTTATGATACCAATGATTAACTTCATCTAAGTCATATACAATTTCTTCTTCATTTTCTATGAAACTTTTACCAGCTGCCTCATTGTATAGTTCCAACCCTTTTTCTTTATTGATTCCAATTCCAATACCATTTATATGACAATATCCAAGTTGAAACTTTGCTTCTATATGTCCCTTTTCAGCAGACTTTTTATAGAGATCAAATGCCTTAATTTCATTTTTATCAATACCTATTCCATATTCAAACAATTCACCTAAATTATACAGTGCAGATTCATTCTCATTACTTGCCGCTTTCTGAAACCAATAAACAGCTTGATTTAGGTTCTTTTCAATTCCTTTACCATATAAATATTGAACTCCAAGATTATTTTGTGCATCACTATATCCATTTTCGGCTAATTCTTTATATAACTCAAATGTTCTCGCTTCATTTTTTTCAACTCCTATCCCCAATCTATAGAACTGGCCTAAGTTATATTTTGCAACTTCATTCCCATTTTGAGCTGCTTTATTATACCAAAAGAAAGCCTCGACTGTATTTATATCAGTTCCAATTCCTTTATCATAACAATATCCGAGTTGAAATTGTGCGTCTAAATACCCTTGTTCGGCTGACTCTTTATAATACATAAATGCTTTTCTTTCATCTATTTCTACACCTTTTCCAATTTTATAACATTGACCTAAATTATATAGTGCTACACAATTCCCATTATCTGCAGCTTGTTCATACCAGTAAATAGCCCTTTTCAGGTCCATTTCTGTACCTTCACCATTCTCATACAAAAGTCCAAGGTTATTTTGTGCAATAATATGACCATTAATGGCCGATGTTTGATAAAACTCAAATGCTTTTTCCTCATTAATTTCTGTTCCTATACCAATTTTGTAACAATAACCTAAATAATATTGACCGATAATACACTCATTTTCTGCGGCTTTTTGAAACCATTTAAACGCTAAAACATCATTTTGTTCAGTTCCATATCCATCATAATAACATTTAGCAAGATAAAATTGTGCAATAGGATAAATCATATCTACTACTAACTTTGAAAACAATTGAAAAGCTTTAATACTATTATCTTCTATACTATCATTACAATAATAAAATAATCCAAGAATCCAAATATACTGTGGTTTATTTTGATTTTTTAATAACCATATTATAAGTTTATTTGAAATATGATCCAATTGTTGTAATTTAATTATAAACTGTTTGATTAAATTAAAATTATCACCTTCATTATGTATTTTAACCACACGTTGAATTAATGTATCCATAATCGTATTATAATATATTGATTCATAGATTTCCATTTCCTGACTTAATATATTCCTTAAATCGTTTAAATTTAATTCATTTGAATTTGGCTCATTTGAATTTGGTTCATTTGAGTTTGGTTCATTGGAATTTGATTCATTTTCATAAATTGTGATTAATTGATGATGAGATGATGATGTTTGACACGGTAAATCTCCATAATTACCATAACTGCCTGATATAGCAAGATCTTCATTTACATCAGTGGTTCTTTCATTTGATTCAGAAATTGAAACAGATTCAATCAATACCCTCACTGAATTGATTTCCTTCTCATCAATAGTATTAATAGTATTGTCGTTAGTTATATGATTCTGTTGATTCTGTTGAGGAAAAATTATATCTTTAAGAATCGAGACGACTTCTTGAATATTTGGACGTTTATCAGGTTCATCATCCCAACATCCTAATTAAAAAATTTATATATATTAATAAAATATTTCTTTAAACAATAAAAATAAATTATAATTAATAATTTCTTACGTGTATATAAATCACTATATTCAACAGGAGTTCCATCAATAATTTCTTCTCGTTTACCTTTCGCTATAGTTAAACATAAACTGAAATCATAACTAGCGGAATCAGAGGAAAATGGTGGACATCCACTATAAATTTGCCACATTAAAACTCCAATGCTATAAACATCAGATTTTTTATTTAATTTATAATTATCATCACAAAAACTTTTTGGATCAATATAGGGTATGATACCACATATTTTCGAAGCATCTTTTGATCCTTCAGCAATTTTTCTCGATAAACCAAAGTCTGCCAATTTAATACTTTTTTGATGTATAAGAACGTTAGCCGAATGCTAAATAAAGATGTAATAATTAGTTATATGATTTTTTTTTATAAATAATAATAAATAAAGAAAATATAAATATAAATATTTACTAGATCTCGATGAATAATCTCAAGTTCATGTAAACATGCTACTGCATCAGCCAGTTGAAATGCTAACTGGTATTTATCATCCAAATTGAGCTCTTTAAAATTTTCATTTAAGTAACTTTTTAATGTACCGCCATCAGCGTATTCCAGAACTAATGTATATTTTTTTTCTTTAATATAAAACACGCAAAAAAAAAAAAAAAAAAAATTCTTATTTTAATAATTGTTCATTTAAAATAATAATAATATATCTTCATAAAGATAAATACATTATTGAGAAGAACTTACCGGTTTTTTCTTTCTTTGTAATACCAAAGAATCGTAAAATGTTTTCATGGAAATCAACTTTTTTATGTAACTTTATCTATAAAAAAAAGGAAAAGTTGTTAATTTACTCATTAAATTAATAGATGTATCATTTTTTTTTTTCTTATATATACTTCATTTACGACTTCTTTCAACGTTAATTTATCATCATTAAAAGTTTTTAAAGCGAACAATCTCCCAGTATCCCTCCAATTAACACGAACGACTCTACCATAAGAACCATTTCCTATTGATTGTATATTATTGAATTCGGAATATTCATAATAATTTAAATATTCTTCATAAATTGACTTTTCTAACCAATCAATGTTTGTTTCGTTAAGGTCAGTTTCATTTGACATTGTTTTGACCAAAAAAAAAAAAAAATTTTTTTTTTTTTTTTTTTTTTTTTTTTTTTTTTTGTTGACGGAGTCGCATATTTCCTTAAAATTAAATAGGTTATGCTTATTTTTTTAAGATCAGATCGATATTTTGACTTCCCCGGTTAGTCGATTTCTAAATGGAGGTTATTTCCCATTCTAAATTGGGTAAATTCCGACGGTACAGCATTATTAAAGTTTAACAGCTGATTTTCACAAGATCCGGAAGATCTCGGGAAATTTCGGTCAATTGATTGATTGTCACGGGAATATCTATTATTACTTTTGTTAGAATGAAAAAAAAAAAAATAAATCTTACAGCAAATTAAACGCTTTATAGATTTTTTTACTGACTAGTTCTTTGGAATTGCGTAGACATAATTTTATTTCTTACACTATTATTTCACATTTACACTTTTCTTGATAAAATAGAAAAGAAAAAAAAAATTTAACAAAATAATTAATCCTTAAAAATCAATCGTCAAATTTTAATATCAATAAACTTACGTTTACAGTTGTTCTCAATTTTGTTAGGATACTGCTTAGAGTTTGTTTCACTTAGTATTTTAACTAATAAACCTCAAACTTTATAAACTTTGTGTAACCAGTTCAATTTTGCAACGAAATCATGAACGAATTTATACAAATTTTTTAAATTAATTTTTGCTAAGTGATTCTTATATATTTTTTGATTTTGAATTTATTAAATGTTGTGTTAGCTAACTAACTATATATCTGTATAGTTTTTATTTAATATTTGTCATCATCCTGTCGTCCGTAGTTTCATTTGTTCAAGATTTATAATGTAATCTAACGTACATAATTTCTACTATGTGACGAGAGCTCATTGAGCTAATATTTAATAAGTATTTCTCGTTAAAATTAAAATACAGTAAGAAAATTATGCAAACTGATTTCTAACACCTACAATCAACATAATTTTTCAATTCTTATAAATATTTTGATTTATTTTCATATAATCAAATCTTTTCAAAAACAAATCTTCGTAATATTTAATGTTAAAAATGACTAATTAGTAAAGGCGGACTTTTTTGTTACATAGTATGTACTTCTTTTATGTATTCTTAATCCATATTTTTAATGTTAACTATTTAACCAAAAAATGGGTACGTATGAGTCGTATGATTGTTTCATAATGATTATTAACAAAATAATTTAAACAAATACTTCTCCAAGTTTGATAAACCGTTACTATAATTCGTTAGGACGTTAGGTTAGTAATAAATGATAAAAAATTGTAAAAAAAATTGTTTTGTATCCGATTGGCTACGATCAGCCGCGACTTCATCATGAAGGAATTGTTTAATAGAATCGTTTTGAAGACTTTGCAGAAAGTTCTCTAAGATGCATTAATATGCAGTAACTACATATTTCATTATACAGTACTGCAGTTATAATTACAATTGCTACATTGTAAGGCAAGCAAGATTTCAGTAATGGACTTTATCAATAAAAAATCAATCAATCTTTTTTTTTTAAAATATTTTTAATGATAAAATTATTTTTCGTTTAAATTTAACTATATGATGAGAATATTGACCAAATTTAGTTTAGTTGATTGAATGATAACGGACTCAGCTGTTTTATATGACTGCACTCCTTAAAATTGACAACTGCACAAACTGCCCAGATGATCATCAGACTGTACTCTGTAAAAATCCACTCGCATTTTTCTGAGACCCTGGCGTAACAAATTCTTGCTTTTTTTATGAAAATCATAACTTTTTTTTGTTACACTAATCCGCCTATTTACCATTTGGATTGGTCAATGTGACTGATGAATCAATAATTAATTTTGTTATATTTTTATTTTATTATTTTATTATTTATTTATATGACACAATAAAAAACCTAGTAAAAAATAATTTCTATAATTAGAGCCCATTTTTTCTAATAAAGAGAACTACTTCGTGAGATATGTTAACATGACAATATAATTAATTAAAGCTTATAAAATAACAGAATGCTTGTATTAATAGTTTGAGAAGAGAGTAAGTTCTAATGCATAGATATATGATACGAGGACAGATTTTCATATTATTATTTTAATTTCCGTAAATGTTACGAGAATATATCTTTTGAAATAATTTAAGATACAAAAAATTTAAACTGATAATATGGTACATGATGTTAGAAATTATTCATTATTATCATTAAAAATAAGAAAATTCAATTACTCAGGCAAAAAAAAAAATAACTCATTATGGCAATAATGCAATAATATGTCCTGCAAGTTCACATGACTCACATGACTGCTATCATTGCAATAAAAAATTGACATGATACTCAAGAAGATCGTAAAACTTTACTCCGCAGGGTATAGCCGGAAAAATACAATATACGAGTAGCAAGGGCCAGTGTGTAAAAGGAAAAGGGAATCATAATATCAAGAAAACGAATAGGAGTCTAGGAATTTAACATAGGGACAACCAACTAGATACCGACCACCCTAATAAACATACCTCCTCCAACAAGGTATCATGGTCCTGACATGTAAGAGAAGTTTAAACTCCAGCTAGCCCAAGGAAAAGGAGAGAATTTGTGTGAGGAAGGGAGGAAGAAAATTTTAACTCAGTAGTATATATATATATAAATAATAAATTATAAGTGGAATAAGAAGAAAAAGATAAGTTTATTTGGTTACTTCACTGGAAATGATGAGTGAGTGAGAGTGAAGAAACGAAAAGAATAAGAAAGAAAGGGAAGAATGAGAGAAAAAGAAAGGAAAGGAAGTGAGAGGAAGGTAAGAGTGAATAAATGAAATATAACATTAACTAAGAAACGGAAACCGTTGTAAGTCCGGAGCAAAAAAAAGTTATAAATAAACCTTTATCTGATGTAACACCATTTTATTTTCATCTGATGTAGCACATGACGTGACGCGTGATATCGTCACGTGACACTATTTTTGACATAGTCTTTCGAAAACATATATAGTCCTCCGGACAATTAGAATTTTGTATAAAAAAAAAAGCTACTATTGATCATATGATTATATGATCATGTGCTCACGTATATATTAATGATCTACCCCAGTATCGCCAGAAAATTTTTTCACCCCACGTGACTTTAGCCGGCATTATGAGATTTGGCTGGAATTAAGAAATTAACCATGTGACGAATAACGAGTGACAAATAGGATTTTAAACACCGAAAAAAATCCGTCCCCAGAATACTTATAAAAAATGAGAAAGTGGAGGGATGTGACATGGGTGACAAATTATTTAGGGTCACGTGGGGTAAAAAAATTTTCTATATTAGTGGGTGGCGCAGTTGAGTTTTATATGACAAATTCTTTCTTCCCTGTAAAAAAATCGATCAGTTTTTTATATTCCATCTTTTTCCCGTAAAAGCTCATATTTCCGGAATTAATAACCTTATATCCCGGAATTTATCGAATAATTTACATTTTCCGTGAATGGATCCGTGAAAGGCTCATTTTTTTCCTTAAAAGTCTAAAAAATAATAGTACGAGTAGTAGCACTAATGTAGTACCAGTTTGTCACGTAACAATGTGCTTAAATTTTTTGCCGATCATTAATTATGAAACGACTGAAACGTCAAATTCTTTATACTCTAAGACTAAAAAAGCAAAATATAAAATATTCTTAATAATGTCAAATGAAACTGACTTTAAGAAATCAAGTGATTGTATCGATTGGTTAGAAAAATCGATTGCTAACGAATATTTCAACTATTATGAATATTCGGAATTTAATAATTTAAGTCCGATAGGAAGTGGTTCATATGGAATTGTAGTTCGTGCTAATTGGAAAAATACTGAAAATCTTTTTGCTTTAAAAACTTTCAATCTTGATAAAACTACGCTAAAAGAAGTTATCAATGAGGTATACAATTTATAACAAGAATTATAATTTGTATGAATTTTTATTAAATATTCAGTATTTTTAAATTTCTTACATAGATAAAATTACAAAAAAAAGTGGATTTTCATGAAAATATTTTAAGACTCTGTGGCATTACGATAATAGAAGCTGGTAAGCTTTACTATATAATATATTTTTTTAACCGTCATTTTTTTACTAATACTGTATGTCGATATAATAATCACTTTTGTACGTAAATATTCAGAGAAAAAATATTCCCTAGTTTTGGAATACGCCGATGGTGGTACATTAAAAACTTACTTAAATAACCACTTTAATGAACTTAATTGGGATGATAAATTTCAATTAGCATTCCAATTAGCAAGTGCTGTAGAATATATTCATAATTATGATATTATTCATCGTGATTTGGTAGTGTATCAGATTTTTTTTTAATTATTCGATTTGATTTATAGATACTTCAAAAATTAATGTCAGCCTTTTATTTAATTAAAGCATGCAAGTAACATACTTATACATCAGAAAAGTATTAAGATAGCAGATTTTGGACTATCAAAAAAAATTGCTGAAACAAGCAACATGTCAGGAATGTTTGGTGTTGTGCCATATGTAGACCCAAAAAGTTTTAATAATAAAATATATAATAATTGTAATAAAGATGAAAATTACAAGTTAAATAAAAAATCTGATGTATATAGCGTGGGAGTTTTGATGTGGCAAATATCAAGTGGTCGTCGACCATTTCATGCAGAGGATGTGGAATATGATATAAGTTTGGTCTTAGCTATACAAGGGGGAGCGAGAGAAAAAATTATAGAAGGAACTCCTATTAAATATAGTAATCTATATACAGGTAATTATAGTTTTTAATTTTTATAGAAGTTAATTAATAACAATATTAATATATCTATAAATTTTAATAAGAATGTTGGAAACATGAGCCAGATGAACGCCCAAATATAAGAGATGTTGTTTTAATTCTTAAGTTATTAATTTTTCCTGGTCAATATCATGTAGTTAATAATTATAATGATATTATCGAGGAAAGAGAAGATAGTTTATTACAAAAATCTTTAGGTATAAATGATGATTTGATTTTGGACAACATATTAGATAATATAAGTAATTATGAAAATAGTTCTATTTTACAAAATCGATCATCCATTCATTCAAGTATTGCGGATCCTATTCAAACAAAATCAAGAAATTCATTTGATTCAACATTTAAAAATAATATTAATCATATAATTGTTGATGAATTAATTGCAGTTATTATTAAAAAGCATGATGCAGGTCATACATTTGATCAAATTCAAGAATTGATCAATCAAAAAATACTACAATTAAACCAAATTACAAATAATCTTGTGAACTGGCTTACAGAAAATCAGGATAAACCAAAATATATTTAGTTTTTTGGAAATTATTATATTATTATGATATTGGAATGAAAGAAAATAATAGTATTGAGGCATTTGAATTATTTTTAAAAGCTGCAGACGATAATTATTCAATAGCTCAAGTTTATCTTGCTAAATGTTATAATGATGGATATGGAACTGAACAAAATAAAGATTCAGCATTTAAGTGGTATCAAAAAGCTGCAGAAAATGAAAGTATTATTGGACAATTTTATTTAGGATATTGTTATGAATTTAATATTGGAACTGAGAATAATAAAAATAAATTTATTGAATGGTATCAAAAGGCAGCCAACAATGGAAATACAACTGCAAAGCTTTATCTTGCAAATTGTTATAGATTAGGAAAAGGAATAGAAAAAGATGAATCTAAAGCATTTAAGTATTACACAACATTATCAGAAAAAGAAATTACAGATGCTCAAATCCAACTTGGAAATTGTTTTTATTATGGAGTTGGAACAAGTATTATTGATAAATCTCAAGCTTGTTACTGGTATGAGAAAGCAGCCAGTAATGGAAATATCATTGCAAAACATATTCTTGAACAAAATTATAATAAAAAATCTAATATTAAAAAAAATAAAAATATAGAAATTAAAATTCATAAAACGATATATTTTGAAAGATTAAGGCAAATTGGAATGATTATTTATAATAGAGAAAATTATAAAAAAGCAATTTACTACTTTCAAAAGGCAGCAGAAAATGGAAATAAATTTGCACAATATAATTTAGGCAATTTTTATAGAAATGGTAAAGGTGTGAAAACAAACATAAGAAAATCCTTTAAATTATATCAAAAATCAGCTGAACAAGGATATAAAAATGCACTATTTCAACTTGGAGATTTTTATAATAAAGGGATTGGAATTGATATTAATAAAGTAACAGCATTTGAATTATATAAAATTGCCGCTAAAAAAGAACACAATGTTGCACAATGCAATCTTGGAATTTTATATGAAAATGGGGAAGTTACAGAAAAAAATCTTGAAAAAGCTTTTTATTGGTATAAAAAAGCAACAGAAAGTGGATATGAAGTAGCACAATACAATTTAGGTCAATGTTATATGGATGGTAGAGGAGTAGAACAAAATAAAAGAAAAGCCTTTAAATTGTTTCAAAAATCAGCTCAACAAGGATATATAAATGCACAATATGAACTTGGAAAATGTTATGTTTTTGGAATTGGAACTGAAGTAAACAAAACAAAAGCATTTGAATTATATAAAATAGCAGCTGAAAAAGGACAAATTAATGCACAGAATGAGCTTAGAATATTTTATGAAATCGGGGATGGCACAGAAACAGATCTGGAAAAAGCTGTTTATTGGTATAATAAAGCAGCAGAAAATGGAAATAAATTTGCAGTATGTCATCAGGAGAGTCTATGGGAATATTAGCGTAAAGTTGTCAAATATGTATAATCCCTGGAAATTTACACCCCGTAAAAATCTATAAATATACAGTTTTGCATAAATTACAATTAAAACATAGTTATTTAATAAGGTATATCTTGAAAAGTGCCATAAATTATTCATGAATAGTTAGTTTCGAAGTTTACATCTTGAAATAATTTCTTAAATATACGATTTAAAGAAATCTACACATAAAAATAATTTGAATGATACTTTATTAATTTTGTATCTTAAAAAGTAGTAATTTATGCTTTAGAAATTCGCATAAATACATGATTTTGTATAACCCACACATGAAAATGTAGCTTAAAATATTTTGAATAAATTTGTATCTAAAAAAGTCATGTAAAATTTATATAGATAGATAGCTTCAGTATTATACACTTTAAAAATTTGCATAAATATGCAATTAAATAAACTGCACGTCAAAATAAAGTTTAAAAATATTTTAAAAACTTTGTATCCGAAGAAAGTTGTGTAGAAATTTACATAAATAGGTAACTTTTGTAATACACTGCACAAATACACAATACTAAATAATATATATATATAACAAATATCATATAAAATATAAATACATAAATAAGGTTTGAGCATGTCTTTATTCTAAGATGAATATGAAGTATAATATTTATAATAAAAAAAAAGAATAAATAGTGTAGTGGATAGATAACGAGGCTAAATATATTAATAATTATCTTGAGGTATTCAGTTCGACTCTTAATGTAGGCAAAAAAAAATAAATAAAATGTAATTAATATCAAAGGTATTCAGTTCGACTCTTAGTGTAAGTAAAAAAACCAAAAATTATAGAAAATATCAAAAAAAAATACACAGGGGTTATAAAGAGGAATATTTTATTATTCTTACAGTTAAGGCAACTACATTATTTTTACTATTAAAATACTACGTCATTTTCAAAAATACACTATTTATATATTATTAGATGATTAAACTAAATAATAGTCAATAGCGGCATGTAGTGCTGCATTATAGTTAAATCATCCAATAATAATATTATCAGTTTGACGGGACCGTTCATGCAATTTTTATAGTAAACTCCCGTTACTATCCAATAATTTTATTATTATGCTAATACATAGTAATATGAGATAACCAACCTAAATAACAATTATGTAAAATCTGCATTAACTTATGAGGATAACTGATAATTTATGCTATTGAAAATTTCTCTAAAATTTTCACACTCGTATCTCGTCGTGAGTGGTGTAGATTTGCGTAGTTTTTCATACATGTATTATTTTGTAGATCTACACTTTATCCTCCTGATGATAATTTAGGTCAATGTTATAAGTTCAGTAAAGGAGTTGAAAAGGATAATGGTAAAGCTTTTGAATATTATAAAAATTGGCCAATCAAAAGTATATAGATGTGCAAGTACAACTTGGATATTGCTATGATCTAGGAATTGGAACAGAAATAAACGTTATAAAAGCATATGAATTATATAAAATAGCAGCTGAAAAGGGACAAACTAATGCACAGAATGAGCTTGGAGCTTTGTATGAAAAGGGAAAACATCAGGAAGTTTTTGCTGGTCAAAATCTGCAGAGCAATCCACATAGAACCATTGTGGAAATTCTAAGTGGAACTAATGTTTTCTGAATACCCTATGACTATTTTCATAGACAACATATTAACTATAAATAAAAGTCATATGATATACTGAAAAAATACTTGAAAAAAAAGAATTTGCAAAAAAAAATTATACGTTCATATGCAAAATAATGAGTTTACTATGTACGCGCGTCAGATTTACACCTTAAAATGTAAGAAATTTCAATATTTTACTTTACTATATTATGTTATTTACATTATAAACATATATTTTTTGGCTTTCTAAGCTTTTTTTAAAGACTTTTTTTTAAATATTTTTCTTTATAGAACTAGTAAAAAATTGAAGGGTACTTTT
>QZLH01000105.1:73959-85217 GCA_003833135.1 Oehlia diaphana | reverse complement strand
AATGAGTTTACTATGTACGCGCGTCAGATTTACACCTTAAAATGTAAGAAATTTCAATATTTTACTTTACTATATTATGTTATTTACATTATAAACATATATTTTTTGGCTTTCTAAGCTTTTTTTAAAGACTTTTTTTTAAATATTTTTCTTTATAGAACTAGTAAAAAATTGAAGGGTACTTTTATTTGTGAAATGGGTGAAATAGGTGAAAGTTTATCCCGCGCGTCAATATCCCCGAATTTTATTAGTAACGCAGTGCCAATTTTAGATGGATTGGCAATTAATTATTTATTTTTACTCACCTTAGAAACTGAACCAGATACCTTGACCCATACTATTAATATATCATATCTCATGAACTAACCACTATACTATTTGGTTTTTGTTTAATAATTACTTATATTACCAAATATTTTATATTTATTCTTAACCTGCATAAAAAAATTTATAATATAAAAAAAGACAATAAATCTTCATTCTATATTTTCTCTATTTTAATTTATATTATTGTGTCTTCAACAAGCACTATTATACTGTGCTATTAATAATTTCTTGAATTCTGCAGTAATTCAGTGAATGAATCCCACATATTCCACTGAAGAATTCTACAGATTTCCAATTAAATTTTATTATACACGGAAATCTCAGAAATCCACACAATTATTTTATGAAATATGTGGTTTTGTGTGGAAACCTATCCACAAAATTCGATGCATAGAATTCCACGTGTTTCCAATCTAATCTACATGGTTTTATGTGGATTGACCTACCTAAAAATTTCCTGATGAAGGTATAGAAACAGATCTGGAAAAAGCTGTTTATTAGTATAATAAAGCAGCAGAAAATGGTAATAAATTTGCAAAATATAATTTAGGTCGATGTTATGAACATGGAAAAAAAGTTGAAAAGGATAATGGTAAAGCTTTTGAATATTATAAAAAATTGGCCAATCAAAAGCGCAAGTACAACTTGGATATTGTTATGATCTAGGAATTGGAACAGAAATAAACTTTAGAATTATGTAAAATAGCAGCTGAAACCCTATAAAAAATAAGTGTCTGGAAATTGTCTGTAAATTGTCCAGAAAATTTGTCTAAAAGTACCTGGACAATTTCTGGACAATTAATGTCCAGAAATTGTTCCAAAAACACACTCGTTTCCATACATTCATTTTTGTCTGCTTTTAACATAAATTCTATACTGTATTAAAGATATATAGTATTTTTGCCTGCTCAACAAATTTAATTAGTATGACAAAGAACAGTTTTGTGCTTATTGCATGTTTTTACAAAATTAATTTATCCTTTTTTGGAAGTAGTCTAGAATTTGTCCAGTTCAAATTATCTTTACTATGTCCAGAATTTGTCCAGGTTTATCTGCCCGGAATTTGTCCAAAATTTTATACTGGATAAATTCTGGATAAATTCTGAACAAATTCCTGATATGTTAAAATTTAAGTATTGAATTTGTCACAAAAAATAGACATTTTCCAGACAATTTCCGGACATGCCAGATTTATTCTGGATAGTTTCCAGACATTTTCATATACATTTTCCGGACATTTATTTTTTATAGGAACTGATGCACAGAATGAGCTTGGAGCTTTGTATGAAAAGGGAAAAGGTATAGAAACAGATCTGGAAAAGGCTGTTTATTGGTATAATAAAGCAGCAGAAAATGGTAATAAATTTGCAGAATATAATTTAGGTCAATGTTATAGACTTGGATAAGGAGTTGTAAAGGATAATGATAAAGCTTTTGAATATTATAAAAAGTCAGCTGACCAAGAGTATACAAATGCACAATTACTACTTGAACTTTGTTATGCTCAAGGTATTAGTACAGTGTCAAATATTATGAGAGCATATGAATTATTTAAAATAGCTGCAGAAAATGGTAATAAAGTAGCACAATATAATTTAGGTAAATATTATAAATTTGGAAATAGAATCGAAAAAGATTATGTTAAAGCTTTTGAACATTGTAAAAAATCAGCCGATCAAGAATTCTTTGATGCATTATTTCTACTTGGACTTTATTACAATTGGGGAATTGGAGTTGAAATTGATAAAATAAAAGCTTCTGAACTTTGAATTATGTAAAATTGAAGCTGAAAATGGAGATAGGGAAACAAAACATTTATTTGGTATTTTATATTGTTATGGTACAGAAACAGATTATAAAGAGACTATGTACTGGTTTAATAAAGCAGCAGAAAATGGTCATAAAATAGCACTATTTAACATACATTGTTTCTATATGCATGGAATATATGTTGGAAAGAATGAAGTTAAAGCTTTTGAATATTGTAAAGAATATTTAAATGCCCAATTGAGCCTTGGATATTATCATTATAATGGTATTGGGACTGAAGTTGACAAAGAAAAAGCAATTGATATATATGAAGCACTGTTTGAATCGTGTATAAAAAAAGCAGTTGAAATTAGAGATGAAAACATTGAATGTTGCTTGGGACACCTATATCGTAATTATGGTACAAAAAAAGATTTAGATAAATCTATTTATTGGTATCAAAAAGCTGCAGAAAATAAAGATAATGAAGCACAATATGAATTAGGCAAATGTTACGAATTAGGAATTGGCGTAAATAAGGATGAATTTAAGGCTTTTGAATTTTATAAAAAATCAGCTGAAGGCAGATATTTGGATGCAAAATTTACGCTTGGATATTTTTATATAAATGGTATTGGGACTGAAATTAATAAAGAAAAGGGATCTGAACTATATAACGAAGCGGCTGGTAAAGAAAACAGTAGAACAATACAATATTACCTTAATAATGATAATGATGAATTAATAAATAATTTTGATGAAATTGGCAAAATTAATTATTGGTACCACAAAGCTGCAGAGTATGATAATAAATATGCTCTATATAAATTAGGTGAATGTTATGAATTAGGAAAAGGCGTTGATTTTGAAGAAATGAGAGCATTTGAATTTTATAAAAAATCAGCTGATCAAGGATTTATAGATGCTCAATATAAAATTGGATATTTATCAGTTATATAGTTATGGGAATGAAGTTGAAAATAATGAAGAAAAGGCATTTAAATATTATAAAATGGCTGCAAAAGGAGGAAATGTTAATGCTCAATTAAGCCTTGCATCTTGTTATGAAAAAGGTAAAGGAATTGAAACAAATATAGAAAATGCTATTTATTGGTATAAAAAAGCTATAGAAAATGGATGTCAAGAAGCTGAAAAGAGCTTAAATTCGTTATATAATATACATAAATAGTAAAAATATCCAACTTTAGTAGAGGTCAATAATAAATTAGATCCCTCTTTTTAAAGTATACTACTTATTCATGAATTATGCATATTATAGTAATAAATTTGAATGTAGAATATAATACCAGAATTCTGTTTAATGCAATCTCTACTTTGAAATTGAAATGATCAATAAAAGAATGATCAATAAAAGACTAAATAATTTACAAGTAATTTATCATTTACCAAATTTTGTGAATTAATAATATAGTAGTATCAGGAAATTTTTAATTGAAACTTTTGTTTATGTTAGTTGTCACAAAAATGGTAAGTTTGTAAAATAAACGGTTTCCTTAAATTGTTTATTGTTCCTACTCTTCAGCGAGCCGGTCCAAGTAGGTTTGTTAGTCTCTTTGATGAAGCGATCATACAGTGTTGACCATCCAATTTCGCCATTTTCGGTCAGCCGCTCGATATTTCTGTGACAAACATGAAGGAGAACCTTTACTCGGCAGAAACGCTCCTATTGAGATTCTCGACGTTATATCCTTAATTATTCCAAGACCATTAGTTTTAATATTTCAAAATTATGTAAAGTTCTATTATCTATGTAAAGAGCTGGCCGTAATACAATTTATTAGTAAAAATGATTAATGATGCATTAATTTCATAATTCTTACTGGAAAGAGGTGAATCGATTAAAGCATGTTGTTCAGAACATTTTATACAAAAATATTATAATCTAATTAGTCATTTTACATTTATTACGAATATATAGTAATGTATGATTGAGTAATGATTCATTAAGTTAAAAAAAAAGCACTTTGATCAAAGAAATAAGAAATTTAGCGCATAGTTACTAACAATTTATTATTTTTAAATACCGATACCCTTACGAAATATGTAAGATACATATTTATGCCTCAAAATTCAGATACGTTATGATTTTGTTAAAATAAATCATTATATAAAAATGTGATTTAATTTTTATACTATTGGGCTTCAAATGACCAAAACAGACAAATGTTACTACATATAAAGTTTGTATTTACAGTGAAATCCGATATACCGGAACTCGGTATAACGGATCATAAGTAAAATCTTGATATGTCGGAAGGAACGGATTATCATAACGTATAATTACTGTAATTTACGCTCGATATATCAGAATTCTTGATATAATGGTATATTGACAAATTTTACTAATGGGAACGGATGGTTCCATTATATCGAATTTCACTATGCATTATCAAAATTTCGTTTAATAAAAAAGTTATTTAGTTGATGAAGCGATGTGATTTAAATACAACAGCACTCTCATTATTCAATTTCGTAATTTCGTAATTCTAAATAAAACTTTTCGTTTAAATGGTTAATTTATCTACAACACGCAACATTAAATCAATTTCACAAGATCTAAAATATACAAATATGTTATTATTTAAAATATTTTGATAATACATGTTTATATACCCGAAATTCAGAGACAGTCAAAAAATTTTATTATTAGTTGTAAGCATTTATTTTCAGAGCCGGAATTATGATAATTTCGGTCATTGTCCCAAAACGGTGATTGCTTCCACCAGGAATTATCTTGCTTAAAAGGAAAGATATTCATGATTTTTTTTTTTTTTTTTGCAGATTGTACGCAAACTCGAGCCAGACCTTTTTATGTATATACATTTACCTTACAAGAGAATCATTCTAGCAAGTATTTAGAAACGGAATAGAATATCATTTCACAGTAATAGACTTTATAGGATTACATTTTATGAAATCTTGCCAATATTAACTTTCGATATCACTTTTTTGTTTTTAGTCCAATGGTATTAAGTAGGATGGTAAAACAATACATAAAATAAAAAAAAACCATTTAGTTCATTTAGATTAACATGATAGAAAATGTAAATTGCACATAAATTTTGTAAAATTAAAACATTTATAATTTCTTCAAATGAATTCGTGATCGTGATCCAGCTGATCAGTTGTACTACTAAGACCATTATTACTCATCATGTCCTGGCAATTGATTTTTATAAATTCAAATATTTTCAATGTCATCTAGTTAATATAGCTCTGTTCAATTCTTGATCATATCAAAAAAATGTATAACCAATCAGATCATAGTTACAATTGAACACAGTTTTTTGATTAATCGGATTGGTTATATTATTCATAATATGTTATAGGGCAAAAAACACGCAGACGTGTCGTTTATTATAAATCGATCTGGGTGAATACAGTGGTGAATACCAATTTTTGTAGATGACCGCTGGCTACATCAGCAACCAGTTATCTAAAAGTGCAAATCCGATCCGGTCTAGAATTGAGAAAGGCTTATATAACATCAATATTTATTATCCTTTATATATATCTTGGATATTATGCATCGCTTGTTAAAAGTTAACGTTAAATATAATGTTCTTCCGCTTGTAAAATGTCTACAAATTCCTTCATAATTATAGAACTTATTATCAAAACAAATTATTGAAATTTTCCACATTAAAATTCCAACACTATATATCATCAGATTTTTTGTTTAACTTATATATGAATCGATAGTTTAATAATATTAACTATAGGTATTACACCAAATACTGTATTTTTAATGTTATACTTGACGCCTTAGTAATTTTTATATCCAAATCTACCAAATTTAACTTTTTCTGGTTATATTTGCATGCTATATACTTTATTAATTAAATTAAAGTAGTCAGATTATTATAACACATCACGGTGAATGATATCGTGCTGGATAAGATGGATATTTATTATTCCAACCCAAGTTCATTTTTAATGTACCACTATTAGTAGCATATTCCAAGCCAAATGAATATTATCGAATTACATCTGAATACATTATAATAAGCGAAGAAAGATTAAATCGTTGAAAAAAAAAGGAAACTTTACTTAAATAATATTGTGCATGTTAAGACTTACCTTCGTGATGCCCATAGAATCGTAATATGGTTTCAATAATTTTATTCAGTAAGACTTAAAAAAATTTTTAATATAATATCACTATATAACTGTACTTCATTAGCGATTTCTTTAACTTTGTTTATCATGATTGAGAGTTTTTAAAGTGAAAAGATTAAATATCTAATTAGCGTGAACGACACTTCCACTTCCCATATACATGCACAGTATATTTAATAGTTTATGTAATAAGTTGATTCATTTAAAATTAAATATCCATTACAAGTGAATTTTACTTATATTTTCGTTATATTTATCGCAAATGTTTGGCATTCGCAGCGTGCGTCTCGTTAGTATTAACGTGTCGATTTTTTTGTTATTCAAAGTATTACACATAAGCCTTCAATATTGCAGATCATATTCGGAATACAGTTAAAGGCGCAGCTATATATGACGATTTTCCAAAAATAACCTGAAAAAAAATGTCACAAAATGGCCGGCATTACGTAAATTGACTGAAATTAAGTATGGCGCAATTGGCGCATGATTTACATTTAGGGAGTGACGAATTTGTCACCCAGCAACGAAGGGAGTAGTGATGAAACAGATCACGTGAATTTTCGTGACAGGTTACGTTGAAAAAAAAAAATATTTTATAAATTTTGAATATTGATATAGTATCCGTCATGAATATTGTATAACAACTATAACAACTCTGTAAAAAACGTGCTCATAATTAGTAAGGGTTCCTTTATAATCAAATTGATTTGATCATTCGTTAGAGACAAAATTTCAACGATTTTGAGTTTCGCAAATGTCAATTCATTATAAAAATGTCGGATAATTCATTGGCATAAGTGTGGTATAAGTGTATAACAAAACAATATTTATTAACGTATCCTTGAACCTTGTATAATTAGCATCTTTGCTATCTCTTAATAATAACCACTATGAATACTCGTATAATATTTTAATAATAAACCTTTTACCGTAATAGTAATCGAAAAAAAGAACAATTTTCTATAAAATAAACATAAACTTTATACAACCATAGTACGAAATAACGATAAATAAAATTATGAAAGCGAAAAGGATATATATATATATATGTATATATATAATCTTTTTTTTTAATTTATTATTGTCAAAATGTATGTTTTTTTTTTAGAAAAAAATAATTTTTATTATCTAAAAAATGGTCATTGTCGTTAATATTATTATTTTAATAAATATTTACAAATATTAATTATAAAAATAATAAAATTATTATCAATATTACGTTAGTTTACGTTAGTTATAATTTTTTTTTAAAAAAAAAATTTTATAATAATTTAAAAAAAAAAATTTTTTTTTTTTTACAATTTTTACCATTAGAAAAGATATATAATTTTTTTTTTTGTTTGTTTACATCCAAAAATAAATGTTAAAAATAAACAAACGCCTAAACTTTTCTAAAAAAAGTTTAAGTTTCTGTCAATGAATAAACGGATCATCCATTTTTCTAACGAGAACTTTCTATACTGATAGTATTAAACTTTAAAAGAGTATATTCGAATAAGCGACGAAACGATGAAAATTTAATGAAACGTTTCGTATAACGGAATGTTTACAAAATTATTCTTAAACCATGCACGAATTTTTATTGTACAATAAAAAAAAAAAATCTTTCCTAAGCATAATTAATTATAAATGGGTTTCAGATGTAAATCATCAAACATAAAATGAAAAATTCGCCCCTTTTTTTTTTTACAAAATGATTAAAAAAAACAAAAAAAAAAATAATAATATAATGTATATTTTTTTTTAATTTATCTTTTACAGAAGTCAGTACTTTATTTTATTTTATATGGTAATTTACTGTATATACTAATAATTATATAAAAACTTTTTTAAAAAAAGTATTAAAATATATCACATTATTGCTCGTTACATAAGAAATTAAGTTGCAAAATTATTATAAATTAAGATAAATTAACTTTTTATATATAATCTATTTGAAAATTAATAATCTAGATACTTCTACGTTTAGGGTTTTTTGGATTTTTTGGATTTTTTGGAGCTTTTCCTCCACCACAAGAACCAGCCAAAGAAAATTGTGGTTGACATCCTGCACCACAGAAATTAGGACCTTTACCACAAAATCCATCTACACCACAACACGCAAGATCAGCGCTGTTACATACATGACCTCCCATGTTTGGACAACCATTATTTGGTGGAATTTCCCCTACACCTTTAATGGTAACTGAAGTAAATCGTTGAAAGAAGCGTTAAATATTGAAAATTTGAAATTTTTTTTTAAAAAAAAATAATAATTTCACTTACAATAGTTGCCGAATGCGTAGTTTTCAGGTGTTCCTCCCATAGTGATAGAGTAATTAAGCGCAGTCGGAATATCAAGTGGTACAGTAAAACTGCATGCTAAAGAAATTTAAAGTAGAAATATGTTCCGTTAGTTTATATTTTTCTTTTTAATAAACGCACACTTTTCACTTGATATACATCACATACTTTTGACATTGGGATTAATTCCACTACAAAGTGTATATATAGGTGTTAAATTTTCTGGGGGACCATTATTTAAAATAACATTAACTAGTTGTTCGGTTGGACCAACATTATTTATAATCCAATTAACACTGGTATAATCACCAGCGTTTATTAAAGTCCCTGTAGTTGGAGATGTTACTTCATATCCAGCGTTGGCGTATGAAGTACAATATAAAGCTACGAATAATAAAGCTAATAATGATTTTGCCATAGTTTTTATTATGAAAATAAATTGATTTAATAAGAAAATTTTTTATTAATGAATGTAGAATTAAGTATTAAAAATAATATATAAAAGACAAAAATTTTCGCAAACCGAATGGAAAGAAAAAAAAAAAAAAAAATTTGAAAAATATCGAGTTATTTATATGTATTTTTTTTTTTTTTTTTTTTATTCATTATTAAGATTAATTATTCAGATTGGGTAATAAAAAATTGATCACAAGAAAAAAAAATTATAATGACCATTGATACTTCGAATTTTTTTTTTTTTTTATATTAATTATTATAGTAATTTGTGATATAGTCATACATCCATTTCAGATGAACAATATAAATAATAATCATCTTTTTTGGTAAATAATTAAATAATTGGGGAAAAAATAGTTTTAAAATATTAAAAATAAACTTTTTTGATATATTATTAAATTCGGTAACATTTTTTTTTATTTTTTTTTTACCATACTGTATTACACAGTTACTATATGAAATATTTAAAATGAGTTACGTTGAACACTTAATGATGAACATGCATAATTATTTATATTGTATTTATATTACGTATAACTAATTTTGTAAACTCTTTTTTTTATTTAAAAATAAATTTGTGAAAAAGAATTTCTTTTGGTGTAACATTCCCGTTAAAGTTCATAAAATTTTTCTTTTCTTATACTAAAAATAACGAATTCAGACTCAAAATGGATTAAAACATAAAACTTAATGACTTCTTTGACTTCTTTATCCTACACCCTTTTTTTAAATTAAAATAAAGAAATAAAACTTTTTTTTTTATCTTTTAATGAAAATAAGTTAAAATGGCTTTTTTTTTTTTCTTATCTCAATCAAAGTTTTAGACTCCATCATATGCAATGACCAACATGCAATTAAAAAATTAATGTGCAGATATTTTAGAACACATTGAATCAATGATACCACAATTTACGGCATGTTATTTATTTTTCTCGGCACTTTCCAAGATTATAACTCCGAAATCATATAAATTTATAAAAAAAAAAACCAAATTGAAAAAAAAAAATCAGGGCTTTCGGGTTCAATAATAATAATGTTGTACATTTATTATGAAGAGAATCATTATGTTGTGAAACCCTAAAGTTAAAAAATTCCTTTTTTAATTTTTTTTTTTATAAAATTTTACTTAAATTATCTGAAATACTATATTTAGAGTATCGACAATCAAAAATGGACGATTTTCTGGGCATAAATCACTTTTTTTTATTTCGATAGACTTCCTCGATAGACAATAGAGACCTGTAAAAAGTCATTTTGTCGATCTTTATAATACTTGGATTTCAAATAATATTGGAATATTACTTTACTCACACTGCATCAAAGGAAATTACAAAAACAAATATGAAAAGATCCGTTATTAAATTAAAATTTTTTGAAACTCCGAAATAAATAGTCGGAAATGAGGTATATTTATATGTAATATTTCCTTTTGATCTTGTGACATTTGAATTAACCAAATCTATATATCAATATTTAATAGACGACAGCAGGTAAAATTGCTAGTCCTAATATATTCACTCGCTTTTTAAAAATATATTATCAACTTTGTATGGAAATACGATAGAAATTTATCACATGATCTATAGCATCACTCGTCGTGTATGTTGTACATCATTGAGAAATTGGCAATGTGATGCAAACATGCAAACATGTATGTATAATATCCAACGAACGATAAATAATAGACTTGGCAAATACGAAAAAATTAAAAATCAAATATTTAATGTAATAATATTACAATAAATTAAGGTAAACATGAATATTTGTCATCGTACGTTCACATGCCTCATTTTCAGATACCACCAAAAATTTTGTCACGCCCAAGTAATAAATGTCACCCCAAAAAATATCGGCCCATTTATGAACTTAAAAGGTAAGAAGTAACCAAAAAATCATTTATTGAAATTAATGATTAGCACCAATTAAAATCTTCACTAATACTCTCATACTATGTCATGAGTCAATCATGATCACCATAGAGGATACCTCCGAAGGTATTATTAGCCAAGATAACAATAAAGGGAAATCATGGAATTTAGTATAAAATTATTAATTTTAATCGGAAATTTATTATATCGGATAAACATAACTTTTGGAATACTAGGTAGGTATATATAATTTATATAATTGGTATTTTTTTTTTTTTTTTTTTTAAAAAAAAAAAAAAAAAAAAAAAAAAAAAAAAATTTTATAAAAATTTAAAAAAAAAAAAAAAAAAAAAAATTCAATTTTTACCATTAGAAAAGATATATAATTTTTTTTTTTGTTTGTTTACATCCAAAAATAAATGTTAAAAATAAACA
>QZLH01000105.1:54048-73487 GCA_003833135.1 Oehlia diaphana | reverse complement strand
TTTTTTTTTTTTTTTTTTAAAAAAAAAAAAAAAAAAAAAATTACGAATTAAATGAATTAAATAAACTTCAACCAACCAAGCACGTCATCCAATCAATTTAGCTAACGGCAATAATCGGGATTATCATTGTTATGCTTATAACAAATAGAACAGATATAAAACTGATTTCTAGGTAACATAATATATTAGCATACTTTTCGTTATTAATAACTATGATTATAAAAATGAAAATAAAAAAAAAATTATTAATAACAAATAGTTTTATATAATGTATGCAGTGGAATATAGGAATTGTTAATTAATTTTCCCTTATTCCCTTAGGAAAAAATAAATTCCTTTAAAACTTAATAATAAAATGGGTCGCTCAAAAATACCGTTTTTAAAATTTAATATGATAAAACTCGATTTATTAATTATATAAATTTTAATTATATAAATTTTAAGTAAATTTATTCATAGAAAATTTTTATTTATAATTCTATAATGATATTACTACAATTTAAGTGATACATACATTGACGTCGATACAATCACGTGACCATTCTAGGGACGGAAGTTAATTCCTAATAAAATATGTTCAAGACAATTTGTTTTCTTAATTATTCCTTCATCAATATATTTTTTTACAATCACTTGATGTTCTAAAGTAAATGGACAAAGATCAGGATATATATTAAATATAATTGGATGTTTATTCCTACGACTTTCAAAAAATGATTCTAATCCCTCAACAGAAAATTTCCATCTATTAAATGAAAAACTATATAAATTATTTGATGATAATTTAATTAAAATTTCTAATAATTCATCACAATTAATAAATCTCCATTTATTATTAAATGATGAAAGTTTTATCTTTTTCAATTGAGAACAATTTAATAAAATATCTCTTATTCCATTCAAATTTTTAAGTTCTGCATCAATAGTTAAACTTTCAACTTTTGGACAATATTTAGAAATTATTTCAATTAATTTTTCTGAATGTAAAGGATCTCGTTTATTATTAAAACGACGTCTACATATATTAATTTCTCTTATATTACCATGAGAATTTTCAATTAATTTATAATCATTACTAATAGGTAAACATAATCCAGTTTTAATATATCGAAGTTTTGGTAATGATGTAATAGATAAATAATTTTCCCATTCTTGTAATTCTATAATCTCTTTTTTCAACATATTCATACTATTAGTAAATTCTAAATGTTCCAAATTAATTAATGATGGAAGAAATTTTGGTGAAATTAAAGTAATAGTTGGTCCAATAATAAGTTTTTTTAATGTTTTAGATTTACTTTCAATAATTTCACTTAATTTAATAGATTGTTTCCTAATACTTTTAATCTTAAAATGTAAATATAATGATTTTAAATTTCTTTGAATTTCAAGAAATTTAATTAATCCTGGACTATCTCTTTTTGAACTATAATAATGTACTCTTAAATCTTCAATATTTTGACAAATTTTTGACATACCAAATAATGATTCAGAATTAACAAATTGAAGATCAATAGTTAAAATACAAAGTTGTGAAAAACAATTTGTTACTCCATTATATTTATATAAAGGTTGAGTAGTTTCCCAAATAAAATCTTTTATAAATTTACAATTATTTATAAATAATTTGTAAATTTCTTTTTCTAATTTTTTATATTTATCAAGATCAAATTCATTCTTTAATAAAAATGATTTTATAATTTTATTAATAAATTTTGAAGAAATTTGTGATGAAAAACTAATATAATTAAATAATGATTGATTTGATGATTGATTTGATGATGATGATGATGATGATGATGATGATGATGATGAGAATGTTTTTAAAAAAGGTAATTCAATATCATTTTCTAATAAGAATTGTTTGGAATTTTCAGGTAAAAAATTTATTATGGTATTATAAAATTTATTATTATTTGAAATATTTTTATGATTATAAGGATTTTTCCATAATATTGGTATTGCTATTCTACACCAATATCTATTAACCAAAATACATGAATATAAAGTATTTAAATCATTTTTTAATTCAATAAAAATGATTCTTAAACAATCTTCAGTAAGTTGTGACATGTTTTGTTTTTTCATGAAAAAAGAAAAAAGAAGAAAAAAAAAAGAATTTTTCGTTTTTTTTTTATATAAAAAATGCAAACACTTGTGAATGTTGTGTAACCCGATACAGTATCTTTAATTAAAATCGCAAAGGGTTAACATTTAACCGACAGTTTTGCAGATCAATAATAAGAGTATTTTTTTTTTTCTAGTTTATCGGGCATAAAATAGTTTATCGGATATTAATAAAAAATTTCACAAAAAAAAACGATAATTATTTTTGGTAATTTTGCGCAAAAAAATGCAAGGATATATTTAATGTATATTATGTATAATGCAAAATTTTTTTTTTTTACAAAGTAACTCGTCTGCGAAATAAGCGAAAATAATTAAACAAGAAAATGGTGTGACACATTATGATAATCATAAGCTAAACTCCGATTTCTTATAAATATTACTGAAAAAGTCCAACAAAAGTACTACCCACGCATCCATTATTTTGTAAACAATTGTTTTTTTTCGGAATTTCTTATCCTAATAGTGTGTTTTTGATTAACAAAAAGGAAAAATGTATTAAGGTTGATGTATCAATGAATTTTTTTTTTATTGTTAAAATCATTTTTAAGGACAATCGTTTATTTGTTGAATGTCCGTATGACGTAATGTATGAAGCCACGAACAGATAAATATACTGCAGATCAATTTTCATTTATGATTAATCCTGTATGTAATATTAAGGTATACATAATCATATATATAATATATCCATTATTTATGGTAATTTTGCAGTTTTTATTTAGCGTAACGAACCAAGTGACAAGTTGGAAAAAATGTCAAAAAGTTTAATAATTGAATAATTGAATACACGTTATAAAACATTTTATGCTAATAATATTATTTACCGTTAAGAAGCGAGATATCTGATATAAAAGTATTTGCACAATACTTGACAACAATGAAATGGCAAAATAACAATGAATATTGAGAGAAAAAAATTCGGGATTGATCGATCGACTTTCGATCATAGTTGATTGATCACGTGTAACATATCAGATATTTAATTGGATGAATGGCACGTGTTCGTAGATTTATTCGTCAAAACCAACTAGTAATAATTTTGGCCCGAATTATGAAATTTGGTCGATCACATAGTTCGTATAGGCGCTCGATCAATTGATCATTAATTAACTCGGACCAATCAATAATCGTGCACGATTTGCTCGATCAAATTCACTATGAATATTCCGGTATCTTTTCTTTAATTTACATATTACTTTTTTTTATAGACTTTATAGACGTAACAATTTAAAATATTTTTATTAATATATAAAGACTTAATAATATGTAAAGATTTTAATAATACTCCGCAAAAATCAATGAATCATTATTAATGTTTATTCTGAGTTAAAAAATATTTTTTTTTTAAAAAAAAAAAGAATTTGCATCATAAAGATATTACCTTTTTTTTATTTGTTTTTAATATACTGATTACAATCTAGTTGAAAATAAGAAAAATAAGAGAAAAGTATCGTTTCTTTATTAGGCCATATAAATAAAATTGTTAGTTTCTCATCAGCGACTGGGACAAATGAACCTCACGAAAAACAAACTACCCCCATTTTAATAAATTATTCTTAAAATTTATTCATGATAATAAGTAATAAGTTCCGGGAAAATGTGAACTTCGGGTTTGTAGTATAATGATTATAATTGGATTTTTGATCGTTAGGATTTCGTAATAAATCCGAATATTCCGTTTTTTCAATTAAAACCAATTTATCGATTTTTTTATATGAAATAATTATAACAAATTAATTCTGATTCGATAAAGGAATTTTAAAAATAGGTTAATTTAAGATATTGCAAATTATTAGTTGAACGCAAAGTAAGTACTTCAACTTTTACTATAACTTATAAAATTCACTTTTGTATTTTACCACACTTGTAAATCAATTATAATAATTTTTTAAATTTTTTAAAATAATATAGAACATAATCATTAATTTGAAATACTGAATTTTGTTTTCATGACCCATAATTCTGTAATATCGAGTAATAAGATAAATTTCAATAATTTCCGTACAATTTGTACGATTTTGAATTTGGAAAATTCAAAATATTAAATATTAATTGGTATTCGTCTGATCCTATAAATTTGAATCTAACTAATATAATAATTACGTTAATAAGTTATTAACAATACTTGTTCACATGATACTAAATATCATTGAGCAAATAAAGAGCTCTGTATACAATACTAAATACCATTTTTTTTTGTTTGATTAAATATTTTTATTTGATACACTAAAAATGTCTCTAATTGTTTCTAATTTTTTAAATATAAGGCATTAAAATATATATATATATATATATCAATATATATTGTCTATATAAATTTATAAAAAATTTGTTTCCTTAATTATTCCTTCATCAAAATATTTTTTAATAATAACTTTATGTTCTTCAGTAAAATTACCAAAATATAAATCAAATATAATTGGAAATCTATTTCTCCAACTTTCAAAAAAAGATTGTAAACTATCAACAGAAAATTTCCATTTATTTAATGAAAAACTATTTAAAGTATTTGGTGAAAATTTAACCAAGATTTCTAATAATTCATCACAAACATTTAATCTACCTTCATTACATAATGAAAGTCTTATTCTTTTTAATTGTGAACAATTTAATAAAATATCTTTTATTCCACTTAAATTTTTAAGTTCAACATCAATAGTTAATTTCTCTAATTTTGGACAATTTTTTGAAATTGCTTCAATTAATTTTTCTGAATGTAAAGGAGTTCTATTATAACTATGTCGACTTATATTAATTTCTACTATACTTCCATGAGATTTTTCAATCAACATACAATTAAAACGTATTGGTAAATATATAGTTTTAAGACAATGAAGATTTGGAAATGAAGAAATAGATAAATAATTTTTCCATTCTTGTAATCCCACAATTTCTTTTTTCATTTTAATCATATTCCTAAGATCTAAATGTTGTAAATTTATTAATAAAGGAAAAAATTTAGGTGAAAGTGTAGCAATAAATGGTTCCATGGTAAATTTTTTTATTGTACTAGCTTTTCTTTCTATTACTTCACTTAATTGTACACATGGTTCCTCTACTTCCATAAAATAAATAAATAATGATTGTAAATTTTTTTGAACATCAATTAACATAATTAATCCTGGAATATCACCATTACAATACCAAACTTTTAAATCTTCAATATTTTGACAAATTTTCGCCATATCAAATAATGATGATGAATTCACAAATTGTAAATCAATAGTTAAAGCATATAATTGAGAAAAACAATTTGAAGCTCCTGTATATTCAAGTAAAGGTTGTGTAGTTTTCCAATAAAAATCTTTAATAACTTTACAATTATTTATAAATAATTTATAAATTTCTTGTTCTAATTTTTTATATTTATCATATTCAAATTCTTTCTTAATTAACGTTCTTATCATATCATCAATAAATTCTAATGAAATTTTTGATGATAAACTAATATAATTAAATAATGGTTTAGTTGATAATACTTTCTTAGTAGTATTTAATGGTAATTTAATATTATTATTTAATAAAAATTGTTTTGATTCTTCTGGTAATAAATTAAATATTGTATTATAAAGTTTTTTATGAGAAATATTTTTTAACATATAAGGATTTTTCCATAATATTGGTATAACTATTTGACACCAATATTTATTTACTAACATACATGAATATAAAGAATTTGAATCATTTTTAAATTCAGTGAAAATAATTCTTAAACAATCTTCAATAAGTTGCGACATTTAAAATTTTATATGTATATGTGTGTGTTGTGTGTAAGGAATGAATATAAAAAAAAAAAAAAATTTTTTTCAAAAAAAATTTTTTTTTTTTTATTATTAATGCACAAAATGTAGTGTAACAACTACTATGACTTCAATGGATTTCAATGATTGTCACGAACAATGGTTAAATATTTAACCGGCAGATCTTTTATTTCATATCTATTTAAATTTTTTTCAATGGTAATATTATTTTTGGTTCTCCAATTCTTGTACGACAACAAATTATCAGATCTATGTAAATATTATACATAGGGAAATACATAATGCAAAAAGTAACTACTCCCTATTTGTATAAAGAGAAATTGTGCATATCCCTAGTACTAAGTATTCAAAGATTATCTTAGAGACCGATTCTTTGATATAATATTTTGTATTATTAAGAAAAAAATTCTTTTTATAAATCGTTATTTATAATAATGGTATTTGTTATTCTTTTTTTTTTTATTACGTGAATAGTCAAAGTAACCATCGTTCAATTACTACAAGATTTGTTGCCAAATGCTGACAAAATTTTCATCATAGAATCTTACCTTTTTGATTACAGTTTACAGTTGGCGAAATTTTCAAAATCTATGAAAGCAATATATGTTGAAAAAAAAAATGAATGAATATTTTTTGATCGTGCTGTCGCAACACATTAACTCATTAAACCAAAGTTATTACGAACTAAACTAAATATCAAAATAATTCGCATTTTATCATGTTAAGATAATTAGCCTTAACATTTTTTAATAATTAGCGGCAACCAGTAATTTAATTATATCTATTTCAGTAAAATATTAGGTAGTTCAATACGTCTAAAGTTTGATCATTATTTTTTGTATTAGTTCGATAACTTTCTTTACAGGTAAGGAGAACAATAATTTTAAATAACCATATAAGCTTATCTGAGAGTTATTAAGTTCAATATTTATATTATATATTCGTCATCATCCAAAATTTCAAGCAAAAATTTAAAATTGTCAATAACGTTTGTTACTGCATTTTTAATAACTGCTGAACCAATCTCATTTTGTAAAATGAATTGTTCATGCTTGAAACTACGCTTATTATACAAATGAGTGGAGTAAGACCATCACGTTTTGCAAGAAAAATTAGTATCATTACGATCAAGTAAAGCAAATTAAATTGCACTTTTACCCTTTACCGCAACATCAAGAAACAAAATTTCGATTAATTATATTAAATTTCAAACTGACAGAAATATCTTTATAGTTGTATTCCCATTATTGGCCATGAGAAAGGTCAGGATGCTTTGGGAATTGAACGATTTTCGTCCGTTTATGAAATTTAATAATGATAAATGATATTCTACTAAAAACATAAGCAAAGTACTCCCAATTTTCGAATTTCCCTTGATTAGCAAAAAAAAAAAACATTCTCGCCGTTAAATATCGCAATATTCAAAGAAATAAACTTCTTTAATTTAATTCATAATTGTTCTTATGTTAGTTAATTATGAATTTATTAATAAATTTTTCTTCATATAAAAATTAGTATTGCTGAAGAAAGTTAAAAGTTTTTGATAAACCATTACCAAAATTTAAGAATAAAATCCTCTTTGGGAATACATTCATTATTATCGTAAGTAATTGTGTACAACATCCCTGTACACTAGGATAAGTTACTATCTTAAACATCGTCAATTTCACAAAAACTGGGCACCCAGAACGAATACTAATTGTAATAAGTTGTACATTTGCACTTTTAATATAGTTACCTGTTGAAAAAGATTCCTCAATTGTTGATTCTGCATTCATACCATCGTAATAGTTAACTACAGCCGTCTATTGAATAAAAAAAACGCGAGTCAGAAAATGAAAAGCAATTTAATTAATTAATTGTAAACAGCTAAGTACCAATTAGTTGCTTCTAATATAAACGTGCTTGTTTTTCGTTACATCTAATTTATCCTCATATTTAATCTTGGTGACTATATTTTCGCAAATTTGTACTTGATTCCTGACGTTTTTTAATGGTATTGGAGTTTCAATTACAGCAGCAACGAAAGCGTGCATCACAATTATACAGAGAGAAGATAGACCTAAAAAAAAGAAAACGAAAAAAAGAAGTTAAAACATCACCACCCTCACACACTAACCCACACGCCTAACTCACATACCTAAAGGAAGACGTAAGACTTTGACAGTGAGAAGATAAACCTAAAAAATAGAAGACGAAAAAAAAAGAAGTTAAACATCACCACCCTCACCCAAAGAGAAGGCCTAATAAAGAGAAGACTTTGACAGAGAGAAGATAAACCTAAAAAAGAAGACGAAAAAAAAAAGTTAAACACAACCACCTTCACCCACACTCCCAACCCATACACTCCCAACCCACACTCCCCCAACCCACACACTCCCAACCCACACTCCCAACCCACTCCCCCAACCCATACACAAACCCAAACTCCCAGCCCACACTCCAAACCCACACACCTAAAGGAATACGTAAAGAAAAGGGATCTAAAAGAAGACCTAATAAAGAGGAAACCTTGACAGAGAGAATATAGACCTAAAAAAAAAAAGACGACGAAAAAAAACGAAGTAAAACACAGCACACAAACCCACACTTCTAACACATACTCCCAACTCATATATCTAAAGAAAGACGCAAAAAAGGGACCTAAAAGAAGGCCTAAAAAGAGAGGACTTTGGCAGAGAGAAGATAGACCTAAAAAAAGAAGATGAAAAAAAAAAGAAGTTAAACACCATCAACCACATCCACACTCAGGAAGACGCAGAGAAAGTGATCTAAGAGAAGGCCTAATAAAGAGAAGACTTTTACAAAGAGAAGATAGACCTAAAAAAAGAAGACGAAAAAAAAGAAGTTAAACACCAACACCCTCACCCACACTCCGAACCCACTCTCCGAACCCACTCTCCCAACCCACTCTCCCAACCCACTCTCCCAACCCACTCTCCCAACCCACTCTCCCAACCCACTCTCCCAACCCACACCCTCCCAACCCACTCTCCCAACCCACACACAAACCCAAACTCCCAGCCCACACACAAACCCAAACTCCCAGCCCACCCAACACTCCCAACCCACACACCTAAAGGAAGATGTAAAGAAAGGGGATCTAAGAGAAGACCTAATAAAGAGGAAAGCTTGACAGAGAGAAGATAGACCTAAAAAAAAGACGACGAAAAAAAACGAAGTTAAAACACAGCACACAAACCTACACACATACTCCCAACTCATATATCTTCTAAAGAAGACGCAAAAAAGGGACCTAAGAGAAGGCCTAATAAAGAGAAGACTTTGACAGAGTGAAGATAAACCTAAAAAAAAGACGATGAAAAAAAAAAAAGAAGTTAAACACCACCACCCTCACTCACACTCCCAACCCACACACTCCCAACCCACTCTCCCAACCCACACACAAACCCAAATTCCCAGCCCACACTCCCAACACTCCCAACCCACACACCTAAAGGAAGACGTAAAGAAAAGGGATCTAAGAGAAGACCTAATAAAGAGGAAGCCTTGACAAAGAGAAGATAGATCTAAAAAAAAGACGACGAAAAAAAGAAGTTAAAACACAACACACAAACCCACATTCCCCACATTCCTAAGTCACACTCCCAAGTCACATACCTAAAGGAAGACGTAAAGAAAGGGACCTAGGAGAAGGCTTAATAAAGAGAAGACCTTGACAGAGCCACACAACCATATACCTAAAGGAAGACGTAAAGAAAAGGGACCTAAGAGAAAGTCTAATAAGAGAAGACCTTGACGGAGAGAAGATAGACCTAAAAAAAAAAGATGACGAAAAAAAAGAAGTTAAAACACCACCACCTACACACATAAAACCACGCTCCCACAAACTCACACTCCCAACCCACGCTCTTAACCCACTCTCTTCGCCTAGGTTATGTCTACTTCGGCAAAAAAGCTTGTTTCTTTGGTTTATGTCTTAGTCATTACTAAAAATAAAGGAAATATAAATTGGGAATAAAATAAAGAATAGCTTTTTTTTGTTTACTTCTCTGTAGAGAAGGAGAAACCGATAGTCTTTTTGGCTACTCGCTGTTTGCTGGGGAGAAGAAGAGAGAATTTTTTTTAATAAATAAAATTTGTGGATGGAAAGTCCTTTTATATAAATTTTCTAGTTATAGTCAGAGTATAAAAATTATGTCATAATCAACATAATGTTTATAATGTTTTTTCCAATATTGTTCTATAGCTACTGATTATTAGTAAAAAGATGACTCATGATAGTCTCATGATTATTTACTTTTTTTATTGTGGCTGATGTTTCTAAATTTATGCTTGAAGTTAATAATATTATTGGTTTAACGGGCAATTTTTATTCCAATAGGTCTCTTTTTTATGTAATCAATAAAAAAATCATTATTCAAATCTCTTGAGATTGAAACCGGTTGTAAAAAGATGGTTTAAACCATCTGGAGTTCTGAACCCGAATTTTTATTCAGTCATAACTGATTGATAATCAGTTAGAGCTTGCTTAATATAGCTAAATTAATCGGTTATCCCGGTTATCCATACCAATCACCCGAATTTTCACAGCCGGTACAAATCTACAAATCTCATCAGTCATCACTATAAAATTTGCGTAACACTTGCGTAACGAAATAATAAATGGGACAAATAGGACAATAAAACGATAAAGTGATAATTGCCCAGGAACCGCCATTTTACTGGTTGTTGATTTTTTAAGGTTCGTGTAGTTATAATATAAGGAATAATGTATATTTCGCGGGATAATGATGATATTATCACGTGACTAACAAATAATTATTTATTATCATATTTTTTAGACGCGTTTTTCTTTTACAACACACACTCCTTCGCACTCATTCTTTGCTTATTAACTACGTTCTCTTTAGTTAATTTTGAAATGGCTTCTTAAAATAGCTTTAACTATTGAAGTTAAGGTGGGTAGAACTTTCTCTCTTATTATTTTACATTTTTTTTTTCTTTTAAGTCGGTACTATCTAGTTTTCATTTCTTTTTTTTTTATGGGTGTTTCTGTGGTTCTTTATTTTTTTCTCTCTTTCTCATTTCCTTCAACATTTTTATTTGTTTTTATTTTCCATCATTCCTTTTCATTATTTTCATTTCCCTTTATTCCTTTTTCGTTTATTATCGTTTCCTTTGTTCCTTTCTCGTTTGTTTTCATTTCTCTTTTTCCTTTTTGTTTGTTTTTGTTTTCCTATTTATTTTTCATTTTCCTTCATTCTTTTTTTCGTTTAATTTCTATTTATTTCATTCTTTTCATTTGTTTCATTCCTTATCTGTTTCGTTTTCTTCATCTGTTTTGTTTCCTTCATCCTTTTATTCCCTTCATCCATTTCGTTCTTATTATTTTCTCATTTTCATCATCCATTCCATTTTTATCATCATCTGTTCCTTTTTTATCATCATCTGTTCCATTTTCTCATCATCATTATCCATTCCATTCTCATTATCATCATCCGCTCCATTCTTACCATCCGTTTCATTCTTTCTTCTTTATTCCTTTTTTGTGCAACCTTAATTTCTGTTTCTCCATCATTCATTTCATTCATTTTTATTTTTCTTCTCTACTTTTGTTTAATTTCGTTTCTTTCCATTTCTTTTTGTTCAAACCTTGTTCTTTTTCATATCTTTCATTTAACTTTCATTTATTTCTTTGTTAATTTTGATCCTTTTATTCCTAATTATTCCCCCTCTTTAAAAAGTAGAATTGATTTATAATCTGCTAATAGAATCAGATCGGTAAACTTTTAATTAAAAATTAGCCAATTAAATTTCAAACATAAATCATGTGACAGGGTGCGAGACTTAAGCATTACACAGGGATGCTAGATCTAAATTTACCCTTGACTAAATATACAGTATATATTTTACAAAGGACTTTGTATCTTTATTAAATGTAGAAATTAAATAATGTGTTGAATAAATTTGTTTTTTATCTTAAAATTATTATTATTCTAATTAAAATAGCAGTTGGAGGAGTATTTCTGCTATTTATTAGGAATTTTTCCAAGCAAATCATCCGAGATTTTATGGTTATAATAGACTGAATTACTTTGTTCTAGAAAGATAATTGTTCTTGCATAACAATCACCATGCATGTAACACGCAATTTTTTTACTATGACCGATATATTATAAATTGAGGTGCAGCTTATGAACATATAGTAAATATATGTAGATCAAATGTACAAAATAATTCTACAAACTAAATATGGAAAATAAAACTTCTTGTTGGCCTCTAAGTATTTATTAAAAAATTTTTTCAAATGCTTTTTGTTTTTGAGTTAGAACTTAACAAGAAGTTGGTGATTTTTTTTCCCATTAAATAAAAATAATGTGAAAAACAAAATTTATCAAATATAATGAGCAATACAAGTCTTTAAATTAAAATAAACAATATTTTATGACATTATATAAAAAAAAAATTAAAACATATAAGTTCAAGTAAATTTTCGAATACAACTCAGATTCATATTAAAAAAATCCCTTTTTTATTTTATTATATCGTAAAGTTTTAGCTATTTTCAGTTGGTGGTTTAATTGCTAAATAACCTATTTACTAAATAAAAAGATTAATTAATATTAAAAAAATCTTTTTTTTACGATTAAATCAATAGAAATCCAATATTGAAAATATGATTGGACAGAAATAAATTAGTTAAAAATGACGTAGTTTTATTTAGTTAAAAATAAATTAATTATTCAAAAATAAGAATAGTAACATTATTTCATTCTTGTTTTTCATACAATAAATGAAATTTTTTTATCATTCATATTGAAAAACAGAAAATTTTTGATAGATTCAATATTAACTAAAATTCCAGTTGGATAACCGGCTTTATTACCTTAGTAAAAGTGTTTTCTTTTGTAAAATTATGACTAAGAATGATATTCTACTATTAGATAAATATTTCTCTTTAAAATTTTATTGATGCAAAAAAAGCTCTTTTTTACCAAAAAACAAGTTTTTTTCGTGTTTATACGAAACCTACTTGAACACACCCGCCTTTATAACCTTAGAAAAACTTTCTCCTCATGAAAAATTGCATGTATTTTCGTTGTTAGAATTATATATTTGTCCATACTTTTAAAAGGATCTAAAAAACGTAAGTTTTCTAACTAAACTGTAAAGAGAAAAAAATTATTGCAAAATGGAAAATCAAAAACTAGTAAAGCACATGACAATCACGAAATTATTTAATTTGTATAGGAGTTGCATATTAAACCAATGGTTAATTATGAAGTAACTCGATTATGGTTACACAAATTTCTCTTAATGCGCAGTGATTGAAAATTTAGGAAAATTAATAATATGCGAATATAATTTTATATATATATATATATGTTTAGAATAGTTTTACAATTAACTGCACGTAGGAACAAATAGAAGAAAAATGTTTGGAACCACAATGAGATGGGAGACAGTTTTAATTTACTATATTTAGTGTTAAATGTGAGTTTTAGAATGATTATTAATTATACATCCTAATTTGTCATACACAATTATTTTTTGACTTTATTTTATATACAAAAGAAGGAAATATTTTTTTTTTATTTTCCGTTTTTGTACAAATTATTACTACTTTTTCCGTTTCCTTTCTCGTTAATTTGTACTTTCCATCATTATCTTATATGCTGAAAAGTTTATTTTATTATGCCAAATACTTAAATATTTGATCATATGAATTCCAACCAAGTAAAAATAAAAATGATGCAATAATTATTAATCGGACTTTTCCGTAGTACTATGAGTACTATGGTAAATTCTTAAGATTTCATGAGAAAATCTAGAAATACTTTCCGTATCACCAACAAAAGGCTCAAATTCCTGATAATTCAGATATAAATATACGTACATTATTCAAATTCAAATTTTTCAAATTCATTGTATTATCGATACTTGTTTATAACATATATTAATTACAGTATATTAATAAAATGGAAATTGTAAATACAAATGATGAAAATTCTTTTGATCCAACACCATGATTAAAATCTAGTCCTATACCAATTGAATTTATTTCTTTTAATTGTTTAGACGAAAATTGTATTTATTGTGGAGAAAAATATATTAAAACACTTTTTTGTTCTTGGCAAAAATATTGCAAAACATGTTTATCACGTTATATTAATAATATAACTGATAATAATATATACTTGGACGTATATATTTACGCAATGGACTTGAAATGTAATGAGCATGAAATAAATAGGACAAAAATACCACTAAGTATTCAAGAATTCTCTGGAAATTGTTTGAGAATTTTATGTTTTAAACAAATAAATGGATATATTAGTGATTTTGCCCTTGATAAAAACGACCTCACTCTATACAATAAGGTGATTGAAAGTGAAAAGAATTGTAAATTATGTGTAAAGTCATTATCATACACATATGATAGTAAAATGTCTGATGGTCTTGTTTTATGTTCAGATTGTTATCTAATTTCTTTTGAATTGATAGAATCAACCTTGGTTAAAAAGCAAATTTCAATTCTTTACTTACAGTACCATGGTGGTATATTAATTTTGGGTACAATATTTGTTATTCAAAATTAATGTTTACATCAGACTGTCAAAAGTATTGTGAAAATTGTTTTATATCTTATATTGGATGCAGATATTGTTTAACAACAAACATTATTTTTGGACCTACGGATCAATCTCAATGTAAAAAATGCAAAAGAATATCGCCCATAAATAGTGGTTTTGATGATTTTCTTTTTAATAATAGTCTTATAACATACAATAATTTAGATTATTTGAAGTTAGCTGAATTTGAAAATATTGTAAAAAATATAAATAAATATTTTGTATCATCGAGCATATTAGAGTCTATATTTAAAGAAAAAAAACAAGCAAAACAAAATGATAAATGGATACCATATTCTCAATTTAAAGATGTAAAAGAAATGACAAGGGGGGGATATGGTATTATATATAAAGCAATATAACGCGAATTACTTTGATGATAATGAAACTGTCATTTTAAAAAGATTTGAAAATTCTAAGAATAATGGCAAATATTTCTTAAATGAGGTAAAATATTTTTAATATTTCTTATATAATTTACTTTAAATAAGTTAAATTTTAATTTAATTTAATCTTTAAATTAAATAGTTAAAATAGTATTATCATTGTTTTAAAGACAAAAAGGGTCATATCATTGAAACTTATGGCTTTACAAAAGATCCTGAATTAGAGGATTATATAATAGTTATGAAATATGCATTAGGAGGGGATTTACATAAGCATTTGCAGGAGGATTTTGCAAGAATTAAATGGGTTAGTGAAAAATTACGTATTTTACATCAAATTTCAGTAGGGTATTTACAGTATATTTTACATATTTATTAATTTTCTTTAAATTTAAGTTATTAATTTTTTTTATATTTTTAGACTTGAAACTATTCATAATAAAAATTTTATGTATCGAGACTTCCATAGTGGAAACTAGGGATGGCAACGGTCACGGTCATTAACCGGTTATGACTGGTCATGACCGTGACTGATATCGGTCGGTCAAAGACCTCTGACCGACTGTTTAACCGACCGTTTGACCGACCATTTAACCGATTCTGAAAACGTTTGTGAAACGTTTTTTAATATAAAATTTAATTAAAAAATGTTTCGCAAACATTTTTTAATTATTTTAATAGAAAACGTTGCGAAAACGTTTTTTATTAAGTATTTCATAAAAAAAAACATTTCGCAAACGTTTTCAGGATCGGTTAAACAGTCGGTCAGACCGGTCGGTCAAACGGTCGGTCAAATGGTCAGTCGGTCGGTCAAAGGTTCTTGACCGGTTATGACCGACCGATGACTGACCATGACCGACCATTGCCATCCCTAGTGGAAACATATTATTTGATTCACGAGTTAATACAATATTTGGGCGGACTTATAGCAAAAGGGGGGCTCGGCCAAAATTTTTTTTTTTTGAGATTTTATTTTAATTATATATTACTTTATTTAACCTTTCAGAAAAAAAAAATTTTTGTTTATAATATATTAATAAAAAAATTTTTTATTAAAGAATTTGCAAATTTTATATTTTTCTATTATTGCATTTAACAGATAATATAAATGCTTTAGAAAAAAACTAATGCTTTTATTGAATTTCTTACAAAATTTTATCCTAGTTTGCAAAAAAATTGATTTTAAGAATCTTTAAAAATGATGGAATAAATTATAATTTATTAAATTAACCAATAATATTAAAGTGCGATTTTTTCCGAAATCACGTGATTGTCCGAGCACCTTTTGCTCCCATTTAATAATAATTGGAAAATTGGAGATCTAGGATTATCACAAGCTGTAAATAGTAAATCATCAAATAATGAAATACAGTATATGGAGTAATACCTTATATTGCACCGGAAATATTTAGGGGGTCTATATTTTCTAAAGAAGCTGATATTTATAGTTTGGGTATGATTATGTGGGAACTTACAACAGGTTGTAAACCTTTTGATAATGTTGAACATGATCATCATCTTATTTATAAAATTCTTGATGGAGAACGACCTAAAATTACAGAAGATACACCAGAATGTTATGCTGAAATAATGAAAAGTTGTTGGGACCCTGATCCTAAAAAAAGAAGGTGGATATATAAAAAAGTAAATAGGAAAGAATTTAACCAAAGTGAAGCAAAAAGAGGGAAATTAATAGAATTAAAGGAGATTGGACCGGAATTTGCTGAAAAACGTCATCTAGGAGCTATTTATACAAGCAGGCAATTAAGTGCTTTAATTTCTAAATGCTCATCCATATATTCATTTCCAAAAATTTCATTTGATAAGCGAGGTATTACAAAAAAAATTAATTGTAATTTAATAATATTATGTAATTATTAAGAAATATGTTATTATACTCTTTAGATTCCAATTATATCTCAAAACTAGAGAATAATACAGACGTTGAAAGGTAAAAAAAAAAAAAAATTTTTTTTTTTAAATGGTGTAACTAATTACTTATTTGAATTTATTAATTTACTATTTTAGTTTATCGTCGCATTCTGCAATTCAAAAATTTCCAACCGCTTTAGATTCTAGATATAACTCAACAGAATTAGAGTTTGATATAAACACTGAAAGGTATTTAAAATAACAACAAAGGAATGTTTTTAATGACACAACTAATTATTTTAAATTTACCATATAATTTTTATTTAGTTTTAGATCACAAAATTTAAGTTCTACAAATCAAAATTTTTCAACCTCTTTAAAAAAGAGAAGTAATGAAGAATTATTAAATGTTGAAACTCATAATGATAGTGGTAATTATTTATCTGACTCAATGTTATTTTATTTAATTTTAATCGTTTACATTAATATTTAATTTTTTTTTTATTTAAAATCAAATATAAAAATATTATTTATAGGAAAGCGTATTAAAACGGGATAAAACCACTAGTTTTAATTATCCATAGAACTATAGAAGTAATAATATTTCGTTATTCTGCAATTGCAGAGTATTTAGAAATATTTAATGATTTTTTATTAAACTTTCTTATTATTAAAAGAAAATAGTGTAATACTGAACATTTTGATAAATAAATTGTCCATTTTTTTATTAATATTTAAAGTAATTATGTAATCAAACGTATTGAACAAATAAATGAGTAGATATGAAACTCAATACTAATGGACATTAACACATTTACTGTAAGAAAAATATGCAAATAAGTTGTTTAGAATACGGTTTTTGCAAATAATTACACAATTAAACAAGTAGAGGTAAAAAATATTTTATCATAATAAAAGGATGATAAAAATACTAAGTACCAAATAAATCAACATTTTTATTGTATCCTTTTTGATTGAGAATTTTTTTTAATTTCATTAATTTCTTTTATTTTAGTGTTCAACATATAAGTTAGATTCAAATGTCGTTCATGCTCAACAAACTACTATTTGTTAATATTCATTGCTTTACATGAAAAAGTAAAATTTGCCATTTTTTTATAATTATAAATAAAAAAATGTAAAATTATAATCTAAACCATATATTTTTATTAAAAATTGTATTCATTCTAACTAAAAAATTATATAAAATATATTTACCCAAAATATTTATTTGATTACACCTCAAACTGGCCTCAAAAGGCAAAAGAGCAAAAAAAAAAAATTAGGAAAAAGAAAATATTAGTAAAAAAAAAAAATAACAAAGAAAAAGAATTATTAAAGAAATTGATTACGATATAGGGGTATAAAGAGAAAAAATTAAAATCCGAAAAAAAATAAAAAAAAATCCGAGTAAGAAAAAAATCGCATCATCCTATAGTCGAGGCATTTGTATTATCCGAATATGGAACATAAGGAGCATCTGAATTTGGTCTCAATGTTAAAAAAGAAATACTCTGGAATATATTAAGTATCGTATGGCTTTTTATTTTATCCACATATGCGTAAATTGCTGCGTCAAGCCATATAAGATTCACATGATTTTTTGGAAAAAAGCGATCCCGTGTTTGATAACGGATTTAAATATATTATATAACACAACAATTATCAAAAAAAAATTTCTCTCTGGACTTCGTAGGACAATTAATTCATTTATAGTTCGATCTTATATGACTTTGAAAATTATACACAAATTTGAAGTTTATAAATATTTTTATGAATTTTTTTTATTAAATAGAGGCTCGTAATTAGCTTATAAATTACTATAAATTAGTTTATTAAATGATTACATGTTAAGAAAAATAGAGAAACTATTAAAATAATCTAATTTAATCATGCGCAGAAAATTACTATTATGATAATTGTAGACTAACATTATTTTTAATTCTAAAAAATACATCCTATGTTAAAGATTGTACAAAAAAAATATACAAGGATGTGAAAGTAATATTTAAAAATCATAAACTTCCATCTAATAATGTAACGATATTTTTAGTATGTTTCTTTAATAACTTTTTAAATAATGAAAAGAATGTTTTAAGAATAAAAGCCTAGAATCGTATCTAATTTTATGAATAGACTAATATAATAAAATTCCCATCTATTTATATATTGAACAGTTAATGCGACCCGTCGCAGCCCTAAAATTCCTAATTATGATTTACAAAGAGATAAAATGAATTAGTTAACAAAAAAAATATATTTGTAAGCTTTTTTTTTAAAAAATCATAGATCGTTTATGTGAACAATAATAAATCCGATTTTTATTTATTTATTTATTTTAAGGTAAGCCAGGAGAGTACATTGATAATTAATAAACGGAGAAATTAATCCCAAGAAATAAGACACAATGTAATAACTTCGCCCAATAAATCAAGCCCTGACTAGAAAAAAAATCTGCTAAGACCCAACCGAATTAGCAAATAATCGCACCGGAAAAACAATCGAAACTAGAGCTATCGACCCGTATTTTCCTTTCAACCAAGGGTTGCCTTCCGTGAATACTGTAAGGGAAGGAGTGGTTCACACTATTTTTAGTTGTAGTAATGAGGGGAAACAAGAACGTAAAACAAATGTCTAAAGTAATTGACAAATATCTAATATCTAGAAGTTTAATAAAAACAAATTCTCTGAAT